>JARYHS010008075.1:72186614-72374509 GCA_031002005.1 Vandiemenella viatica | reverse complement strand
AAAACCATTTTTAATGTATTACTATCATTTTTCTTTAATGAATTCTTTATGTTTATGAATAATTGTGTAGATGTATACAAATTACTTTGTGTGTAGTATGATTTCCGCAAGCCGTAGTATGTACAGTCATTGGGGTAGAGGTAACTTGTAATTACTAAGACTTTTTGGCTGCATCGTGAGTATATAGCTGAAAAGGGTTGTTGCCGCCACTTTGTCATAACGTACAGGCGCGTATCAGGACTCCGCAGTATATAATTTTAATTTGTGTTTGTAGAATATCAAGAAGTGCTATTATGAGGGTTTAAATGTTGATTTTGGTAGCAGATAAAGGTGAAAATAAATCGTTGCTTTTTTTTGACAGTGATTTTCATTTCATTATAATAATAGCTCCCATCAGTTTGGTGGATGTTAATTAATTAACTGTATTTGAAATTCAAAAACTAAACGAACAACAGCTTAAATCTGTTCATGATGAGATGGGCCTTCTCATCGACAACACGCTGTATTGTCCTATAGTGTGGAAATGTTAATAAATCATCTAATTCTTCAGGAGCTGATTTAGTGACTGTTGTCAACCACACTATTTAGGGGTAAGCTCATAATTAGGAAAGTTTGGAAATATTCATAAACCTTAATACATTCCGGAATGTTTGTTTGCAGAATAAGCGAAAGAGACAGACGTCTCATAACTGTTAATTAAGATGTTTCAGAGAATGAGTTTGGAATTAGACAGATGAAATTATATTTTGATAGTAATTATCTAAATAACTCCACAGGTTATATGTATTGGTATCATTGGTTCCAAAAGTACTGTGAATAACATCTAAAAACAAGGCTGACACGCATATTCACAGACAATGCTAGTGGATCATAAGGGGCTTTAGGTGAAATGTCAAAAAGATTAGCTTTTGTGACGGATATTTAGGTATCTCATCAGTGCTTCAACTACTCTGTGTTTTGACATCGACAGTAGGCTGAAAATGATTGAATGACAGCTCCAATCTCATGGCGGTAATATTTCTCTGCTTCCGAGAGTGACACCGTTATTCCTGTTTATAGCGATTCAGTTTTGTTACTTGTCTGCAGCAAAGATAATTGTATCTCCTCGGTACCAGTTTCACAGTATGCTTCGTCACTCACTCTCTCACAATTTAAGTCTGTGACCAACCAGCAAACAATCTCGCCAACGTACAGGAGCTAGTCTCTGATGTGTCGCAAGTGATCCAATTGAAGTGAATTACCGATATTATAGCAAGTGATACTACATAAATGAATTCCTTCTTGTCTCTTCTTATGAAAACTACGACGTTGCTAAATGTCCGTCCACTCTCTTCCTCCACTCGGACGTATTTATTGGCTGTTTACACACTTATGGTTTTGGAGTTTCATTGAAACACGGCGCTAATTCCTCCACACTTTAAAATGTCAAAGTTGAAATTTATTTCAAAGTCGTTAAGTCTGTCTCCTACGATTTATCGCCACATCCTCGAGCCTGACTTTTCGAGTCAACGCTGTATGTACAAGGCGTATTCCAAAACTAAGGTCCGTTTGGTCATAATAGAAACATCGCTCATGAGACAAAGTTTTATTGGCAGTAATATGTGACTACATATCTAATTCAATTTTCCATATAATCGCCGTTCAGATCTATGCACTTTCTGTAACGATACACCAGCTTCTTTAACCTCTCGGCATAAAAGTCTGCCGCCTCGGACCCGAACCAGTTGGTAACGCTCGTCTTGAGTTCATCATCGGTTTGAAATCGTTGTCCACCAAGCCACCGTTTCAAATGCAGGAACAGGAAATAGTCGCTTGAGGCAAACTCGGGACTGTGTGGAGGGTGGTCAAAGAGTATTCTCTTTGGTTTTGGCAGCGGCATACGGGAGTGCGTTTTTGTGCAGGAGGATGATGCCAGACGACAGTTTCCTGCGGCGTCGATTTTGGATCGCACGTCTCAGTTTGGTGAGCGTTGCACAGTACACGTCAGCTGTAATGGTTGACCCATGGTCCATGAATTCGATCAAAAGGACGCCCTTTTCGTCCCAAAACACGGAAGTCATCATATGGGGATTCGTGTACGGCGACTGCTTACACTTTTTTGGTTTGGGTGAACCGGAATGGCGTCACTGCATTGAGTGTTGTTTTGATTCTGCTTTGGTGTACGCTATCCACGTATCGTCTCCCGTAACAATGTGGGAAAACAAACTGCCTCCATCTTGTCTATAGCGCTCCAAAAACTATGGTGCACTTTGCATTCGTTGCTCTTTGTGCTGACCGGTGAGCAGTTTAGGCACCCAACTCGCACAAAGCTTCCGATATCCAAGCTTTCAGTGGCAATTCTGTAAAGTGAGGTTCGAGCAACATTTGGGAATTCCATAGCCAGACTAATAATCGTCAAACACCGATCATTTCGAAGTTTTTGGTCAACTTGATCAACGATGTCGTCGGTCCGAACACTGGGCCTTCCACTCGGCTGTTCATCGTTCATATTTGTGCAGCCATTTCGACATCAGTATCGAACTTGTTTGTCACTCATTGTGTCCGGTACAAACACTAGACACAACTCATGATGGATGTCCGCAGCTGACGATCCTTTTTCCAGCAAAAATCTAATCACACCGTGCACTTCACAACTGTTGCGGCCATTTCGATCTGCTCTCATCGACAAGCATGCACACCACACTTCTGTATGTTCCCCAGGAGTTCGTAGACAGCGCTGCAGGCGTCAAACGTCATCCAAGCCTATCATCAGTGACATATTGTTGAGCTCGTTCACAGCGCGCCTGTCACTTGTCTATTGTGTCCAGCGTGAGTCCGAGCGCGGCGCAGCTGGCTGTGCGCCCGCCGCTGCTGCGCGCCTATCTGGTGCTCGAAGTTCCCGTGGCCAAGCTGCAACCCACACTAGAAGAGTTGCAGGGGGCTTTCGAAAAAACGTTGGGTATCGCGCTGGACGTGCACCACTGCCTGCCGCAGTGGGGTCAGCGCCAACAGCACCTGCCAAGCGGTGCGTTGTTATAAATCCTGAAAAGCAGTCCTCTCTATATTGGCAAAGCAATAATAAAAATTTATTACTTTTCATTGCTTATTTGTTATTATGGTTTCTAATAAAGCTATCTTATTTATTTTATAGTTAATATTTTATCATATATGTATAATTGCACGATGAAACTCATTAGAAATCATCGTTGATATTCCTGCAGGAGAACAAGATGTGTCAAACGTGGCAGCTTTGACAAAGAACTACTACCACAGCGTAGCAGACCACAAGGAGATCTTAAGAATAAAAATTGACGTGCAAGGAATTATAATGCCACTAGAAAAAGATGTCGCAGATCTACTTCAAGTAAGCAATGCAGAGTATTTTTTTAATATGTTTAAAGCGAAAAAACTTGAGTCATCTACTAGTGCAGCATGTCAATCACTGGACAGTCCATCAAGTTTGATCCATGTGTCCTGCACTTTTTAGAGATGAAGTTTCACTGAAATCTGTGTACAGTCATAGTTTTAGTAAACTACCTGACTGTTGTTTTAAGTAATCTGGCCAACAATGCAATAGTTTGTAATATATTCCAGAGACAAATTTGCAAGAATAGCGTTAACAAGAAATAAAAAATCCTATGGGAAATTTTTTTTTATACTAGACGACCAGTGCGAAAATTTCGCTTATAAAATACAATGAATAGTGAGGTTGAATGCCTGTAATATAATGAAAAGTAGAAACGCAGATTATTATATTTATTCGTTTAGTGTAATAAATACGCATCAACACATATTACGAAACAGTAAGGAAAATTTAAAACACACTGTATCTACGAAAAATTGTCACTGACCCTAACAGAATACAACCAACCTGAACAAAATGCACATAGCAAATCAACATCTATGTGATATGTGCTGCTGTGCGAATAAAATGTTTACACTGGAATTGTATAGCAAATCAAAAATGTTTCCGTAACAGAAAAAAGTATCCGAAAAGCTACTTATTGTATAAAAAACAGTTTATTGATATCTCAGCGATACTGCTGCTGCAATCTGGGGACGTCGCTCTGAACTGTTTGATAAACGTGACCACTTTAAGCATCAAATTTCAAAAAATTCTTTCTTAATTTATGATTTTACCTAGTTGAAGGCCTTAATCTCTAAAATGATATATCATTTATCTATTTCGGTTAGGTTTCGAAGGACATAAATAGCTCATAATAATAATAAAAAAAATGTTGTGGAAATAATATTGATACTTTTGCCCTTTAAGGGTCAAATTCCAAAACATTCCTTTTATAAAATATGGAGTGACCAAAGCGGACACCGTGGGCTTTAAAATGATACCTCATTTACCGATTTTTGTTAGGCATTAATCGAGGTAAAAAAAAAAAAAAAAAAAAGTTTTAGAAATGATGATATTTTTGCCCTCTAAGGGTTGAATTGAAAGAAAGTTCTTTCTTAAAATATGATCTGTCCAAAGCGTATACTATAATATTTACAGATTTACAGATTTCGGTTAGAAATCAATGGAGATAAAAGTCTTGTGACGGAAAAATGAGTTGTAGAAATATTAATACTTTTGCCCTTTAAGGGTCGAGTTTAGAAAAATTCCTTTCTTAAAATACGGTGTAACCAACCTAAGACCTTAAGAAGACCTCATTCTTTAAAATGATACCTCGTTTATCAATTTTGTTTAATTATCAAGGGAGATAAGTGAGTCGAGACACAAAAACGCAATTTTTGCCCTTTAAGGGTCGAATTACGAAAAATTAATTTATTAAAATATAATGTTACCACGGCGGATACCTTACTCTTTAATATGATACCTCATTTATCTATATCGGTCCTCTATGTCCGGTAGGATTACTGGGTTACGTTAAGAGGCTACGAAATGGACTGATTGCGGAGACGTAAAGAAGCCTTGTCACCAGGTCAATACGACAATACAATTTATTTTAGAGCTATTTTTATTAGTAATAGTAGTAATAAATGTTGCAATAAAATTACAAAAATCTATTTATGTTCCAGAACTACTTCATTGAATTTTTAAAACAGTAAAAATATTCTGTTTGTAAGGAGTATTTTCAGTTTAATACATCCGTATATACAATATTGAGGATTTGTCTCCTAGGTTTTGCCTATTTTCATAGCCCTAGTTTTTTTACATTTCTTTGAAAGATTTGAATTTCGTTTACCCAGCATCTCTTAAAATTACTATTTCATCTCGCGAATAAAAATTAATATAGTTTTAATTAATGGAAGCTCAAATCGTCAAAATATTAGCAACACATTGATGGAATCAACTAAATATCAACAACACAAAAATACTAACATCCAAACAGCAAATAAATACTTAAGTGGCCCAAGGACGTTCATTTCCGTTAGTAAAATTGCGATTTTAAAAATGAATATTTTGATTTGCATTGGATATCTGAAAAAAAATCTAAAAAAAAAGAGAACTTAATTTGCTCTTTGAATATTGATTTTTTTTTAGGATATATTGGTTCCATCAATAGAAATTTACATATTATAGTAATAAGTATAATAATAATTGATTCTTTTATCCATAATGATCAGTGGTATTGTGGTAATGGTTTCTCTATCTGTGGAAACAACTGAATTTCCTGTAGACCAGTTTACTATAGTTCATTCGTTTCGAACATTAATTCTGCGCTAAAATATAAATTTCAATGTTAAAGTAGTAATAGATTGTTTCTTCATAATTGGTTTCTCACTCTACAAACAGAATTGAATGACAACCAGCGAATTACCACTCCGCTTGTCCGCCACTCCATTATCTGAATAAAACATTGATAAATTTCAAAAATTTACTTCGGGCAACGCCGCATGGTTCTGCTAAAGCGTCCAAGCTTACTATAGATCTTTTGATACAATATCGGTACAAAGCGATACATGATGTCACTAAAATGGTGCTCATGAAAGAAGCTTAAATAACTAATAATGTTTCAGTTCTCATTTTAGCCCAGGCTGCGTTTTAAAATTACCGCTAGAAAATCAAAGCTTCTATCACTCGAACATTAATACATTCACTATATTGTATGTTAGTGACGTCATGAATAGCGAAATAAAATTGACTTATTATTAACACAGTAAATTAAATATTGAATACATCTAAAACTACATTCAGCTGCATGAACTATGTCGTCAGCTTCATGACAGTTATTGAGGTAACGTAATTAAAAAATTATACTAAAATGCTTTTAATTTACAGTGTACAACGGAAAGTCCACAATTCTCTACGGTCGTTAATATTGCTGGTTAAATTTACATCGCGATAAAGTGACTTTTATTGCTCGTGATTTAGTAAGGTGTATAATGAAATTGATTGTGATAGTAAATTATGATATACTAATTAGGAATTTTGATATAGAAAATTCTGTTATTACTCGAAATGTAGTTCCAGAGCATTTAATGTGCTGAGATGTGTTCGTATCGTTTGATTTTGTAGCGGCAATATTAGCAGAAATAGTGGTTTGGTTGAATTGCTGCCTGGACCAGATGTTTTTGTTACAGCAGAAAGCAGAAGGAATTTAGTTATTATTAGTAATAAGTAAGCAGCTTTCATATCCTCCGTGCAAATGAGGTGTATTGTGTTGTAAACGACTTCCAGTGTTACTTCATGAAACAATAAGTTTATACATTAGCTCATTGAATACATTCGTTTTAAGTGTAGAATTCGATTTGCAGAATATTGAACAGTAAGTAAAAAGCAGTACTATTTGTACAAAAATTCTGAACGAAAAATAAAAAGGGTTAGTTAAGTTTTAAATTTCCGCAAAAGTAATTTGTAATGCAGAGACTGTATAGTAACAAAAAAGAAACAGGAATTAATTAAACCGAGATAGAATGGAATCCGTAATACGACCTTTCGGGCACCGGCATTTTGCACTATTAATAAATAGGCTTTCGTGCTGGTATACTCATAGCATTTTACGTTGGTTTTTTTTTTTTTACAAGCTCTGATTTTTTCACATTTTGTATGACGCATATATTAAGATCGAAATTATGGTGTAATATTTGATATGTCATACTATTTTATGTAAGCAAATGAAAACATCTCCTTGAGAACTTAACAACAGTACCTACCTTTTTTTTTTAATTTAAGGTTAAGTACATATTTATATTTCCTGCTTCCAAACCATTATTTGTCAAGTGCGTCGGTTTTATGGCTTTTAAACTAAACACAAACTTGCATGTGTAAGAAGGTTTTTGCTTTTATTTCTGAAAAGTAGTGTTTGCGATTTACGTAAAAAGCAAAGAGTAAACGTGGCACGGCTATTTACGAAGTAGGAAACTCTTTGTAGTTTGCGAATTGCTATTAATGGCAATTTCTAAAAGAACTATGCGTTTTTGCGGAATAAAATCTATCCTATGTCACTTCGCACACAATTAACTGACTTCATGCCAAATTTCATTTAAATATGTTGATTTATTAAGGCGTTATTGATTCCAGACGTACATCCAAACACACATCCGAACTTTCTCGTTTTCTCATTTGTAGATATATAGATTTATTTGTTTCGTGATGCGCGGGCAGACATACTACAACACAGACAGATAAACAAACTTTCAAATTTTACAGTTTATTCATTTCAACCATCGATAGTGTGTATTGTAATTGCTCTTTGTATGGACACAACTTTTCTACAACTTTATTATATAGTATTCGCTTTGTCCGGCATGCGTTGTAATACTAAGTGGGTATACATAATAGACACGTTTACGTGTATGAAGTAAGTGAAACACAACGAATTTTTGTGCTAAACCAATTTTGAAAACGTTTATTCTAGTGTTTCAGGATATACAATATTTTTAGTGTTCCCGTCGTTTTCTCGGAGACTGAATATGAAAGTTTTGATGTTTTAACCCCTTCGATCGGAATGTCGTAAACATTCTGCATCACCGTATACAGTTTGGCCGATTTTCCTAAAGTTTTTGAGATAAAAAAAAAAAAGAAATGTTTTAAGAGGGGTGAAGGGGGAGAGAGGATGCAGTTTTTTTAAACATGTGTAAACATCATTTTTAACTCATTAAAGTATATGTGCTTACAGGGCCTTCGAGATCGGATAGAAACTTTAAAATAATTTTTAAATTTGAAGCTCCAGTCTGTTGATCAGAATCGGTCCATCGCCGGTTGGCACGTAATCTTATGGGATCTCAGAATATCGATATCGACGTCGGCCGATTTCCCTACCGTTTTTGAGATATTTGCAAAAAAACTGAATGGTTTTAAATGTTCATTTTGTTTAAGTAGGGTAGTGGAGTGGGTGGTTTTTGTAAATGTAATGTAGACAATATTTTTCTCTTTGTTTTAAAGTATACACAAGCAGCGGCGGCCTTTGCTATTGCGAGGTCCTTGTCGTTTGTGAAAAGTATGTGAATCGAAAGTAGGTATTTCCGATGATTGACGAGAAATGTAGAAGTTATAAATTTCTAACTGAAAAATTTATATTAGAAGAATTATAAAAGTTAACAAACAAATTATTAATGGTGATAAACTGAGGTACATAAATTCCTTAAAGACAGAGACTTAAAAATGATGTTTGCGGCTTTTCCTGAGACTAAAATCTTTAATTAAAGCACAATAACCTAATGAATCAGCAGCGTCATTTTCAATTGAAAGAATAGCAAGAGCTAAAAGTCGATCTTATGGCATCAAATTCCTCAAATATGTTTTTATAATTTTTAACCTCGAACAATTCCTTTCTGCAGAAGCAATTGTCAAAGATGTGTCATACCATACAACAAAAGAAACTACAAATTCGTAGCCAGATATCTCATTTTCTTTAGAATGACATTCACTAATCAACTGACAATATGTTATATTTTCTGCTAAATCCTTCAAAGCATCACATATGTAATGATCTCATTAAACAGTATATTAACAAAAACTATCGAATTAATCTAAAGTTACCGCGAACGACATTTTGTCCGTAAAAGATCAACCAGAGGTCTCAACGTGAGTCAGATAAAGGAAATACTTTATCACTTTCGTAGATTATAAAGGAGTGTAAGGGTTTGGGAGAGACTATACTAGCCTTTTCCAACCAAATGTCAACCTCTCCTTCACGTGGTGCACCCTGTTTGCACGGACGAAGCTCTGGCGACTGAAAGTAGGGAGGAAGAGCGGGGAGCGGTTGAGGGTACCCTCTTGCCCTTGGGGTTGGAAACGGCCCCTAAAGGCGGATGAATCAGAAATGATCAACGGCATGGAGATACAGAAGGAAACGGGAAACCACTGCATTAAAGACACAAAGGGTATCCCGAGGAAATGTAATCCTCTCAAATTACATATATCATGATGCCTTCTTCCTGGGTAAAATATTCCGGAGGTAAAATAGTCCTCCAATGGGATCTCCGGGTGGGGACTGCTCAGGGCGGAGTCATCAGAATGGATAGAAAAATTATACGAGTCAAAGCGTGGAATGTTAGAAGTCTGAATAGGACAGGTAGATTAGAAAACCTAAAAAAGGAGATGAGTAGGAAGTAAATGGGTGTTCTACTTTAATTAGGTCACCCGCCCCGCCCCCTGCCCCGCTCCCTTGTGGCCACTGCCCTATAATTAGAGGCGATTAGACGCCGCCGCCTGCCCAAATCCTGCGGCCTCTGACTACAGCAAAAAAAAAAGAGTGCCCACGCAAAATAATTAATATTTTATAACAGAATACATGTGGCAGCTCTACCTGTGATCCCCACCTCACTTTAACTGAAATTTTTGAACATTCAATCAGTGAAGCAACCACGTGAAAAAAGCTGAAACAGACTGAAGATTGAATAGGAACTCATCCGTCACAAGGACGAACTACGGACAAGTGAGGACACGAGAGGAGACTGTCGGCTTGGACCAGTATCGGCCAAGTGCGGCTCGACCTTACAGCTACTAGCAAAATAAGCGTAAGCTGACAAGAGCTGACGATCGAAATCAAACACGGAGGTTCCCAGAGCATAAATCGTAAACACAATGAAAGTACCAAAACCGAATGTTCAGGTTGGTTTTCTAATGCGCGAGATTCAAGTAGTAATGGATTTTTCAATTATTTTTAACAGCCAAATTAAAAAAAATTATTAAAATTATTAAATTAATTAATTTTGATATCGTTAATCTTACTTTTTATACGAATGTCACTTTGAATAAATCTGATACATTTTATTAAGGCACTTATTACTATTAGTATATACTGTACTATGAATTAAATAACTTTATTTTATTGTTATAACTAATAGCTAAGGAGAAAATAATTTTTTTTAAATATAAACTTTTTTTCTATTCGGGTTGCTGCGCGAGGCCCCTGAAATAGACTTGCGCATAATAGTTCGCGAAGGAGAGCGCTCAGTTTAGTTCGCAGCTCCCTCGCGAACTAGTTCGCTCTTTTAGTTCGTTAGTTCGCGTCTCGAATTCAGAGAAACAGATCTTTTGCTAACCTTGCTACTGCTACTGCACGCGCTATTTTGTTTGTTATGTCAGTTTTATTAGGACATAATCATTTTTTTGTCGTTTCTAAATGGAATTTAATATGACCTTAACAAAAGTTATAGCTTAATAATAGCTTTTTCAAATGACATTAGCATGATCAGTTGCCGCCAATAAACAAAAGTGCTCATTGTCCTTTGCACAAATCGGTAAATTGAATAACTGTGCTGTTTTTACTGTTTACTTTACATGTATTCGGAGAATATTAATTTTTTAATGGATTTATTTATTATTTCATGGAAGAAAAAATTACTTATAAAAGGCGCTAATGACCCCACCGTCGACGCTCCCTTAAACCCAACAACAACACAACATTACTTATAAAATATTATAAATGCGTTTATTTTGATGAATTAAAATACCCGTTTATAAGTACTCGGCTTTTTTATTTAAATATAGTTTTGCAAATCATGAACAAAATATGATTCTACTATTGGCTACAAGTTAAGTACTATATGACAGAAACAATATTACCTATATTATTAAGGAAAGTAACATTAATAATTCCAATGTGATACCTAAAAATTAGACATATAAAAATAACAGTGACCCTTGAAAGAGAAAGTGGTAGCAATAACGAAAGTGCGTAAATTTCCAGTAAATTGAAGTCATTGAGCTATTATTTTATTAATGTAGGGGAGAATAATCCAACACACATTCACAATATTTTGCGACGAATGAAACTGATGAAGACACAAAAGTTAAAATCTTTTTTAATTTCGCAAGTCATTTCTTTCATCACTTTCACAAAGCTGTTAACCAACAGACTGAGATAAGTATTATATTATGTCAGCTTTAAAATCAGCGCTAGAAAAATGTAAAAGATACTGTTTCTTTGGTTAATAAACAAGAAAAAGCCTTTAGAAGCAAAATTCTCCACAGAAAGTGATAATATTAAAAATAATACTCTAGTATTCGTTGATAAATGTCTGGAGTATCTTAGTAAATAGTTAGATTTTAATGAAAGTAATTGGCTACACAAAATCCAAAAATTAAATTCAAAACACAGGGTTTCATTTGATGACTGTGAGACTATATTAGAGGTTATAAATTTATGTGAAAACATGAGTATCAAAGTGAACAAACTTTACTCTGAAATAACAATATTATACGAAATCCAGGTAAAAGTAAGAGAAGTATTTCATAAATAAAAATGAGCTTTTGCCTGAAATGAATTTGACAACTGAAAGCAATAAAGCATATGACAATTTTACTGTAGACAAAAAATAAATAAATTAAAGATGAAAGAAGTGCAAAAAATATAGCTTAAAAATGAAATAGTAAAAACATACCTTTTATCCTTTTCTACTCTTTCGTAAAATATTATATTTTTGAAGTATACTATATTTTTATAGGTTATTCTTTAAAAAAATACTACCATCAACCGAAAAAAATGTTGGAAAACCCAGCGGCGAATGGTGCTAGATCGCGGCTGGGAGCGCTCATTTTAGTTCGCGAACGGTACCGCTCTGATTAGTTCGCGACCGGCAGTGCTCAGCTTAGTTCGCGACCGGTAGCGCTCTGTTTAGTTCGCGAAAGACAGCGCTCAGTTTAGTTCGCGAACTAGGTCGCTCCCCTCTCGAATTCCAGGAAGACAGCTCGCTCGCCCGCTTTGCTAGCGCTACTACACGCGCTCTCTTCTTTGTTATGGTAGTTGTGTCTATTAATTGTTAATGGGATCAAAGTGTATTTTATTTTCAAATTCCATGTTCAATTTCCGTTTGTGACTTCTGCAATAATTATTAATGTTGAACAGTTAATTTTTCTTTTCTTTTTATATCTGTGTCTTCAGTGAAATGTGTCCACAGGGAACTGTGTTTTCCTTTTAGATTATAAACTAAAACAAAAGTCGGTCTTCGGGAAAGGATCGAACGAACTAACGAACTAAGGAGCGAGAGATCTGGGAACTAGTTCGCGTAGTTCGCCTGTGGGAGCGCTTCTTCCGAAACTTGTTCGTTCGCGAAATACACAAGACTACCTTGAAAGTGGGAGGCTCCGGGCGATTGCCCTGTTTCGTCACCCCGTAAGGCCGGCTCTGTACATAAGATGTGAGTTTGTATAAAAATTAAGTGTTGTAAAGGGAGAGAGTAGTGGGTTAAAAAAAAAAAATCCTTTGTGTGCCGCTCACCACATTTCCCAAAAATTTACAGTCAACCGACCGACTACTTTTCGAGTTTTGCGAGCACAAACAGAGATTGACTTTTCTATTGTAAAGATAGAAGATAACTTTGAATACAAAAGAACGATATTTGATCCTCTACAGAATATATTTTTTTAAGCTCTGCTGATTGTATTGTCTTCTTTTCCTTGTCTAATTTTCTGTGTTTTTCTTAGCGCTGCCTGGAATGTTCTTGCCTGTGGGCAGAGGATCGAGAGCAGCAGGTGATCGACTTTGTTGAAAGAGAGCCGATAGTGCAAGAAATACGAGAAGAGTTTGCCAAATACGAAGAAACCAGCTATTATATCAACCAGATTCCTTCCACCTATATCGTAGGACCTGTCGAAATTGTCATGGGTGAGAAACCAGATACTCTATTTTAGTCCTACTTTATTGTACCAGCCGAAAACATCTACACTAGACACAATACCCGCTGAGTGATATTTAAACTAATACATAAATTGTAATTTTAAATTTCCATACAATTTTCTCTTTATCAAACAACATGTTCTTATCTGCGTGCGCGGCCTCATGAGTTATATCATTACCTGGTTTTCATTTACATTTTCTTGTACGTTGCATTTAATAATGACTAATTAACGTTCTTTTTCTCCCATGCAATTAATATATAAAACGAACCCCAAGTATATCTGTTCCAGAAAACTCAAAAACTACTGAGTAGATTTCGATGTGGTTTTAACGGTTTTAAGTTTAGGCTAAGACTTAAAATTTGTGGCATGTCTTATTATTATTACTATTACTCCCCGATTCACTAAAAGTGTGTGGCAGAGGGTGCATTGCACCTATCCGAAAGGGTAATAGTTTGGAAGGGATATGGCAGGAGGCGCCCATGGGCTATTGTGAGGATCCATCCCAGCATTCGCGTGGAATGATCTGGGAAAACCATGGAAAACCCAGGTCAGGATGGCCGGAGAGCTTTATCGAAAGCTATTCCTGTCGCATTTTAAGTTTACTCGCCCGGTAAATCCTTTCTATTCCACTCCCTAATCGCTCGTGGAAAAAATGAATACAGAAAAGAATCGGTTTTGACAATGATTTCTCTTATCTTATTTTTGCGGTCATTCCAAAATATGAATGTTGCTTGTTTGCTTGAGGTCATTCCGAAATAAGTCAGTCGTGAATTTTTCAATTAGTTACTTTCGAGAGCAACGCCTTCGGTGTTCCAGTTCTTTCCAACTTAACTCCTTCAACATCGAACTTACGCTTTCCCTCCAACTAAACATACCTGTCACGAATCGGGGCTCTTCTTTGGACCTTCTCTAATGCCTCCATTAACGCCTTTGATGGGGACCGCATACAGAACAACAATATTCTAAGTGAGGACGCACTAGTGACTTGTATACAATCGATTTAACTTCCGGAAAGCATTGATTTAAATTACGACCTAGAAATCGAGAGCATCCGATTTGCTTTCCGAATTACATTCTTGATATGCTCATTCGACGACAAATTATTACAAATTGTTATCCCTAGATTTAGGGATTCTACAGTTCTAAGGACAGTACCATTAATTGTATATTCAGAGTTAGATGGTGTCACCTTTTTTCTTACACGCATGGCCTGGCACATTTTATCGTTTAACTCCAACTGCCAGTCTTTATACCACGCAATTATATTCATAATATCGTCTTGTAACAAAGCGCAGTCCTCCTGTTTTTGATTTCACGATAAATAATAGCATCACGGCAAATAATCTTTTCATCCCCCTTATTATGTCACACAAATCATTAATGTATATGAGAAACAACAGAGGCCCTATCACGCTTTCCTGTGGAACCCTGGACCTCACGTCGGTAAATGATGAACTCTCACCGTCGAGAACTACATAATGTGTTCTGCCCTTCAGAAAGTCTGCAACCCAGTCGCATATTTGTCTAGATATGCCGTAGCCACGAAGTTTCATAAGTAACCTAGTGTGAGGAACAGTGTCGAAAGCTTTCTTGAAATCTAATAGAACTATATCAACCTGGGATTGCCCATCTATAATACGGCACAAGTCGTGAATTAAAAGTGCAAGTTGTGTTTCGCAGCTTCGGCCTTTTCTGAATCCATATCGATTTGGGTTTAAAAGCTCATCTTCATCCAAAAACCGCATGACATTTGAATAGATGATGTGTTCTAAAATCCTACAAAATATTGATGTTAACGTGTTCGGTATATAATTTTGAGGATCATTAACATTCCCATTTTAAACACTGGACTTACGAAGGCGGTCTTCCATTCGGCTGATATTTTTCCTTGATCCAAGGAGGCAGTATATAATTTCATCAAATACGGTGCAATTTCCTTTGCGTACCTGGAGCAGAATCTTGTAGGAATACAGTCTGGTCCGGGAGCCTTATTGGTTTTTACATTCATATGCAGTTTAGTTATTCCCTCGACATCAAGAACGAGATCATTCATAATTTTGTTGGTACGATTGGCAAATGTCGGAATCTCCTCCGAGTTTTCTGTCGTGAAAGCTTTTTTAAATGTATTATTCAAGATTTCTGCTTTCTCTACGCTAGTTTCGGATAATCCCCATTTTTTCCCTTAATCAGTGAAGGCATAACCTTACGAGAGCCTCTTAGTAATTTGACATACGACCAGAACTTTTTTGGATCAGTAATCAGATCTTCGGATAAATTCTGGCTTTGAATTCTTTAAACGCATCACGCATGCCTTACGCACTTCCGCTCGTAACTGGATAATTTGCACGATTAGACGAGTCCACCGATTTCTTTACCATGGCATGTAAACGCCTTTGCTTCCTGATCAATCGCTTCACTTCCCTGTTGAACCACGGAAGGTTCTTACTAACCATAATAAGCTTCTTAGGAACAAACTGATTTAAACCGTTCCATATAATTTCTTTTAAATTAATCCAAAGTTCCTCAACATTTGTATTTAGCGTGTACGTTTCAAAATTTTTCGCCAAGACATCAACCATACCCACATCGTTTGCCTTATCGAAGCAATATACGACTTTGTCATGCTTCAAATTCATACTAGATTTTAAAGTTACCACAACCGCCTTGTGATCACTTATACCGTCTTCTACACAAACTGTATCTACAATATCAGGATTGCTTATAAGAAAAAGATTCAAAATGGACGAGGAATCTTTGTCGCACCGCATTGGCTCTTGAACCATCTGTTCAAGAGATCGTTCTGCAAATACTTCTAGGAACGTTTCGGTAACTAACCTATCTCTTTCCGCCCAACCTGAAAGTGCATGTGTCCCAATTAACCGACGGTAGGTTAAAATATATGTCCCTGAAATTTCTTATAAATTTTATTAATTGACTCTCTGAAGTATTCTGCGTTAGCCAAATCAGAATCCGGAGGTCGATAAAATGACCCGATTATGAACTTTTAATTTTATCAATTTTTACCTTGACCCATAACAAGTCGAAAAAAATTTCAGTTTCGGTTACGACAGAGCAATTAACGGTTTTGCTAACGGTCACGAACACACCCCCGCCCATTGAGACAGCTCTGTCTTTCGGGAAAAACATTGAAATGAGGGCCAAATACTTCGCTAGATTCTACCTCTGGTGTCAAACAGCTCTCAGTTCCTAGTATTATATCGACATTATTAGTCGCCACTGCGGCATGGAAATCGGCTACTTTCCCTCTAATACTCCGACAATTTAGGACCATTACCCTTACCTGCTTTGTATTATTTATGGAGTCTAAATTCGCATTTTTCATATTCGCATTCTGACGCGAAATGGATGAAGTATTTGGGGCTGCGACATTCAATTTATTCGCAAGATCTAAGTTATTGGCACCTCCTCTTCAATGAACTGAAGGATCCTCGGGCCACACGGTTTTCCTAAAAAAATAATTCACATCAAGACGACTCCAGACGGTTAGCAGCCACCATGGTCGCCATTCTCGATGTGTTTCAACGTTGCATTATGTCTATTACTATTACTCCACGATTCACTAAAGTGTGTGGCGAAGCGTGCATTGCACTTATCCGGAAAGGTAATGGTTTGGAAGGGATATACGGGATATGGCAGGAGGCGCCCATGGGCTATTGAGAGCAATCATCCCAGCATTCACCTGGAGCGATCTGGGGAAACCATGGCAAACCCAGATCAGTATAGCCGGAGTACTTTATCGAAAGCTACTCCTGTCGGATTTTATGTGCACTCGCCCGGTAAATCCTTTCTATTCCAATCCCTAATCGCTCGGGGGAAAAAATGAGTACAGAAATGAATCGGTTTTGACCCTGATTTCTCTTATCTTATTTTCGCGGTCATTCCGAGATATGAATGTTGCTGGTAGCAATATTTGTTTACTGTTATTCCGAAATACGTCAGTCGAGAATTTTCAAGTAGCTTCTGTTGAAGATAACTCCTTCAACATTCGCACTTACGCTTTCCCTCCATATACAGGGTGGGGCATTTAATATGTTTTCTGGAAATATTTCGGAAAGAAAGCATTTTAACAAACAATAACGTATATAAAAATAATCGTACAGTAGGGGGCTACAATTATGTGATATTGGTTTTTTTCACAGGTGGCGCTGTTGTCGTTACAACAAGGTCAACCTAATTCTTTTAAATGGGAACCCCTATTTTTTTTTGAAGATTCCGATTACTCATGAAAAAATAAAAATAGTTTGCTTAACTCACTTTTCTGTTAGCCTCACAGATGGCGCTGTAATCGCGAAAAATGAATATTCGCGTTTTTTGTGTATAATTTTAATTATTGTTTAAATAATTCCATGTAATTTTCATTCTGTAAACATGGAAGGTAATTTTAAAGGATAATGACGAAATTGATTTTTTAAATGCTTTTTCTTACTTATTTGCAGCCATGTCTACAGCAGGTGGTCAAAAAGGTAACCATTTACTTCCAGACATTTCCTGACCCTTTGCAGAAATGATGCCTGAACAGCTCGAAGTGTGTCAGAAAATGTCTGGAAGTAAATGGTTACCTTTTTGAGCACCTGCTGTAGACATGGCTGCAAATAAGTAAGAAAAAGCATTTAAAAAATCAATTTCGTCATTATCCTTTAAAATTACCTTCCATGTTTACAGAATGAAAATTACATGGAATTATTTAAACAATAATTAAAATTATACACAAAAAACGCGAATATTCATTTTTCGCGATTACAGCGCCATCTGTGAGGCTAACAGAAAAGTGAGTTAAGCAAACTATTTTTATTTTTTCATGAGGAATCGAAATCTTCAAAAAAAATAGGGGTTCCCATTTAAAAGAATTAGGTTGACCTTGTTGTAACGACAACAGCGCCACCTGTGAAAAAACCAATATCACATAATTGTAGCCCCCTACTGTACGATTATTTTTTATATAGGTTATTGTTTGTTAAAATGCTTTCTTTCCGAAATATTTCCATAAAATATTAAATGCCCCACCCTGTATATACCTGTCACGAATCGGGCGGATCATCTTTGGACCATCTCTAATGCCTCCATTAACCCCTTTTAATCGGGACCCCATACAGAGCAACAATCATATATATTTCTATAAGGTATTTTTTTTGTCACAAGCCTATATCTTCCTTCATACTTAACCGAAATCAATGAATGAGGTGTCATTTTAAAGCTTATGGTCTCCACTTTGGTTAAATCGTATTTTAAGCAAGAAAGTTTTCGGAATTCGACCCTTAAAGGGCAAAAATGTAAATTTTTCTAAAATGCTGTTTTCTGTGTTACGAGTCAGTTATCTCCCTGGATACCTATCTGAAACCGTTTTATGAAGTATCGTTTTAAAGATTAAGATCTCCGCTTTAGTGACGTCATATATTAAGCCAGAAAGTTTTCGGAATTCGACCCTTAAAGGGCAAAAGTATCAATATTTTTGCAATGCGTTTTTGTGTCACGAGCGATTTATCTCCCTTAATATCTAACCGATATAGATAAATGAGGTATCATATTAAAGAATAAGGTCTCCGCCATGGTAACATTATATTTTAAGAAAGGAATTTTTCGTAATTCGACCCTTATAGGGCAAAAATGTCACTTTTTCTAAAATGCGTTTTTTGTATCTCGAGCCATTTATCTCCCTGGATATCTAACCAAAATCGATAAATGAGGTAGGATTATGAGGAGTAATGTCTCAGCTTTGTGACATCATATTTTAAGAAAGAATGTTTTTGGAATTCAACCCTTAAAGGGAAAAAGTATAAATTTTTCTATAACGCATTTTTGTGTCACGAGCGATTTATCTCCCTTAATATAACCGATATAGATAAATGAGGTATCATATTAAAGAATAAGGTCTCCGCCATGGTAACATTATATTTTAAGAAAGGAATTTTTCGTAATTCGACCCTTATAGGGCAAAAATGTCACTTTTTCTAAAATGCGTTTTTTGTATCTCGAGCCATTTATCTCCCTGGATATCTAACCAAAATCGATAAATGAGGTAGGATTATGAGGAGTAATGTCTCAGCTTTGTGACATCATATTTTAAGAAAGAATGTTTTTGGAATTCAACCCTTAAAGGGAAAAAGTATAAATTTTTCTATAACGCATTTTTGTGTCACGAGCGATTTATCTCCCTTAATATCTAACCGATATAGATAAATGAGGTATCATATTAAAGAATAAGGTCTCCGCCATGGTAACATTATATTTTAAGAAAGGAATTTTTCGTAATTCGACCCTTATAGGGCAAAAATGTCACTTTTTCTAAAATGCGTTTTTTGTATCTCGAGCCATTTATCTCCCTGGATATCTAACCAAAATCGATAAATGAGTAGGATTATGAGGAGTAATGTCTCAGCTTTGTGACATCATATTTTAAGAAAGAATGTTTTTGGAATTCAACCCTTAAAGGAAAAAAAAATTTTTCTATAACGATTTTTGTGTCACGAGCGATTTATCTCCCTTATATCTAACCGATATAGATAAATGAGGTATCATATTAAAGAATAAGGTCTCCGCCATGGTAACATTATATTTTAAGAAAGGAATTTTTCGTAATTCGACCCTTATAGGCAAAAATGTCAATTTTTCTAAAATGCGTTTTTTGTATCTCGAGCCATTTATCTCCCTGGATATCTAACCAAAATCGATAAATGAGTAGGATTAAGGAGTAATGTCTCAGCTTTGTGACATATATTTTAAGAAAGAATGTTTTTGGAATTCAACCCTTAAAGGGAAAAAGTATAAATTTTTCTATAACGCATTTTTGTGTCACGAGCGATTTATCTCCCTTATATCTAACCGATATAGATAAATGAGGTATCATATTAAAGAATAAGGTCTCCGCCATGGTAACATTATATTTTAAGAAGGAATTTTTCGTAATTCGACCCTTAAAGGCAAAAATGTAAATTTTTCTAAAATTTTTTTTGTGTCTCTAGCCATTTATCTCCCTGGATATACAACCAAAATCGATAAATGAAGTAGGAGTATGAAGAGTAATGGCTCAGCTTTCGTGACATCATATTCAACCTCACTTTTCACCGCATTTTTTTTTCGCGAAATTTTCGCATGGGTCGTCTAGTGTTCTAAGTGAGGGCTGCACTAGTGACTTGTATGCAATCAATTTAACTTTCGGAGTGAATTATTTTAAATTACGACCTAGAAATCGAAGCATACGATTTGCTTTCCCAATTACATTCTCGATATGCTCATTCCAAGACAAATTATAACGAATTAATTACCCCTAGGTATTTAGTGAAATCTACCGTTCTAAGGACAGTAAATGAAATTCTATACATATGTTGAGAAACACCAAAGATGCAATACCAGTTAAATGATTCATACGTCTTCGTAGTAAAAAACTGCATCTACCAGTTCCTTCCTTTAATTTCGGTTATTCAGTCTTCAATCACCATAGATGGCTGTACTGAACGCGAAGACAAAACCAAGTAAAGAGGAAACTACAAAAATTAACGAACAAAATGCAGTTGATTTGACAGTATTTGTTAATCAAATGTCACCGTCCTATTCAGCGGAATCAGCATTTGAACATGACGGGACTTTTTACAGTATCCATTATTCTCAGTTTCTTTATGTTTCTCGGATTTAAAAAAGAAATTTAACGACGCAAAAGTACCATTACACGTAACTTAATACTATGTTTAAGGTGAATTATTATAGGTTGGTAATAATATATGCGAGTAGATTATGAAACAGGAAATTACTCTTCAGTAATAATTGAGTACTGAAGGAATTTCGAGTCTAATCCACAATCACCTAGGGAGCTTTACGATGTAATACACTGAAGGAACAGCTCTCAATGCACCACTTTGAGGGAGAACCAGAACTAGAACTAGAAAAATGAACTCACTGTCTCTCAAAGAGTCAGGAATAGTCCAAAGCAGTCTAGCACACGATTTGAAGAGAAAATGAAGCGAAATTAAAATTCACTAGGTGTTTTACATTTTGAAAGGGAAAAGAAATATGGTCTACAACAAATGCAAATTTACTTTTGCACCACTATGTAGAATTGTTTAATTAATACAAATCCAATTTTTAAAAATTAACATATTACACAAGAAATAAATTCGTGTAATTTTCAATTCAAATGGTTATAAAATATAATGATTCACCTAGTTGATTAATCAAAATTCAAATTGTATTAGAATATATTGAACGATTTTTGATGCAGAAAAACTGAAGCAAGCCTTGCTGGTGGAGTCGCTGGCATGGAAGCACCTTCTAGGGCGGCACCTGGGCCATGCATACCGTGTCAAGCTGATGGAGATGGTTGACTTTATTACGGACAAGTCTAACGTGTTGCAACGCCCGGTCAAAGATCTGGATGACGTGCGTATTGCCATGGCGTGCCTCGAGGCGATTCGCCAGAACTTTCTACGCATCGACATGGGGCTTACGCTCATAGAAGAGGCGTACGCCACTTTCGCCCAGTTTGGTGTAGAGGTGGCGCGAGAAGATGTGGAGCGTGCCGACTCGCTGCGCTACTCATTTGACAACCTCCTGATCAGTGCCAAGCAAGCTCAAGAACTGCTCTCGCAAATACAAGAGCCTTTCCGTCAAGAGCTGCTCGCAGGAGTCAGGGATTTTGCCGGGCAGGTGAGTCTTCTTACAAACTACGTCATAAAGAGGCGTCCTTTAATTATGTGTTTTTTTTTTTTTAATTTCGACCCCCTCTCACCCTTGGTTAAATTTGGTAAGACGCGGTGGGGTCGCCCCTCTTCCTCACGTGAGATTTATCTTATAATTTTTAAATAATTAAATTTATTTGATATGTTTGTATGCTTAATTCCACTAAATACCTAAACATTAACACTGATATCTTTTAACTTTTACATTTTTTCTGTAAAATAGGCGCAGAAAAATGATATTACGTTTAAGGTGAGTTATAATGAATGTAAGTAAAATTAGTAAAAGTAAAAAATAGGCCGCAACACCACCTTCCTTAATTCTTCATAACTCCATGGGCTCAAAATTATTCCTCATTGGTTCTGAATTGCCCTCCTGAGTTTATTTGTGTTTCACAGTACCTGTTTGCGTTTATTGTGTTCGCAGATGGCATGAACTCGACTAACAATATCCGCTTCAGGTCCTTTCTTTTGCTTATGGCAATACGCTTTGTCGACGTCGTGGTCATTAGAGGGGGGAAAGCATTCGGGAGGACACTGGTTCGAATCCCCGTCCGAACATCCAGATTTGGGTTTTCCATGGTTTCCCCAAATCACTCCATGCGAATGTCGGGATGCTTCATTCATAAGGCAAAGCCGAATTCCTTTCCGTTCCTAATCCCCAGTCCCATCCTGCCTGTAATGACCTCGACGTCGACGATGCGTAAAGCACTAAGTAAGAAAAAGAAGATAGAGGCAGGAAAGGACTGGTGGCGAGGAACGGGAAGGAATTAGGTCATGAACTTCTAAGAACCCCTTCCCAGAATTTGCCTGGATTGATTTGGGAAAACCATAGAAAACCCATTTCTGGATGGCCGAACGTGGATTTCATCCTCTCTCCTCCCAATTGCAAGGTCAGAGAGTTGCCGTTCATCCACCACGATCGGTCTTCCGGTCCTAAAACACTACTGACTTCACTTTACCGGCAGACTGCGTTTGTTTGAATTTTTGCTGCTTAGAGGATTTTGGCCTCGATTATCACGGCTAACGAAACACGAACGATGCACTTTACCCCTGAGACCAAACAACAATCACGCGAGTGGCGTCATACCTCTTCGCTAAATACTGTTTTGATTTGAGTGATGTTATTATATTAAAGTAACTATAAACGAAGAATAACGCCAGAAACCTCATGCTTTATTAAGTAATCAGCAGTGCTGTAAGGAACATAAAATAATTGTGTACAGAAACTATGTAGAAAACTGTAATTTAAGAACTTTGAGCTTCTAAAAGCAATTCTCAAAACTTTCTTTACTTAAACCACTTATATAAGAATTGATGTTTGTCCTATGATAGTATTCTGGTTGTAAATTTTTGAGTGACAACGGTCGTTTAACTTGTTACAATGCTAATATTTAGTTCTATGAGATTTCCTCTAATGTTTTTACATTATATTTTAGTTTTCCTTGACGATGGTGCACAATCATTATAGTCCATCTACAGAATTAATGGTCGACATGGCTTAAGATTATAGAAATAGAACCAACAATTAATTATTTGTGTCTGACTGGTGAAGTTGGTTCTTGTGAAAAATAATTATTTCTAAAACTTGTTTAAAAAAAAAAAAAAAAAAAACCCTTGCTTCCGAGACGTCTACAGATAATGTGATTTCGACGCTGCCAGAAACCCGAATAGCTTGTAGTTGGTTAAGAAAAACTGGATATTCTCAGTTATGAAATAGTCCTTTAGTATGTTTTGTAGGTAAGAATCAAGGATATATAATATGCATAAGTAATGTGCATGTCCGAAAAGTTTAAAAAGGAAATAAAAAATGTCGGTGTGTAAACAACGCTGCGCTGGCAGACAGTTTCATTAATTCTGTCTTCTAGGCACACTTTCCCAAAATAATCTCTTTCGAGTGTTTCTGTAGTTTCGTAGTACTAAAAATTCCACATCCCCGAACAAGTTCATCTACTGGTGTATCCACAGATTTAATAATGAATGCAATATTATCGAAAGGAATTAGCACAACCAGTATATGTATAAATGTTTATAGTTAATACTTTTACGCTAATCAGTTGGAGTACAATGTAACACTGAGCCCCTTTTTTAGTTGCTTTAAAGCAATCCCGTTAATTACAACTTTTATGATAGAACTAGCTGGTACCCACGACTACGTTCGTGTTTGTAAAAAATTTGGATTGACAGCTACCGATTTCTAACAACCATAGTGCATGATTGGAGCCTCGATGCTACTACCACAAAGAAACGCCAGTCATCTACGCTTTGTAGTTCAGGCAGCAAAATAAAATTTACGGACACACATGTCTTTGGACGAAATACGAAAATATCCTTGATCGACCACTTTCAACCGCTGTATCTCCCAACACTCCCACAATTACTGAAATTCGGCCAACGTTGTGATCGAAAGGTGACTCTGTGTTACTACCACACACAAATGCCAGTGAACTGAGGTAGATAGTTGTGTCTGAAAAGTGATACACCAAGACACATATGCCTTTGGCAGAAATATAAAAGTTCCGCAGGTCGACCACTATCAACCACAATTTCTCCCACACCCTCATAGTGTATAGCGCCGCTAGGGTGAAGTGAGAGGGAGGAGGGAGACCTTCACTACGTTCGATACTTTTGTTAAGAATTTTAATATTAATTTAATGTTAAAATTGGTGAACTAAAACCTTGAATGCTGCAAGAATTTAGGTTACACAAAATAATATTTAATTTATTCGGTCTTCTAGCTTATACAAGGCCGGGCATATTTTACATTACGTTAAACACAATACTCATAGAAAATGAGCAAGCAATACCCGGGGTTTACAATTTGCCGGATAAATACAAACATAAAGTAATTTAAATATCTCAAAGAATTTTGCAAAAGTCAACATACATTAATGTGGCATCACAGGCCAACGAATTAAAATTAGCATTTATAAAACAATCCCGGGGGCGCCATTTAAAGTGAAAAAAAAACATCATTTGAATTGAATACAATGATCAAGATGTTCAAAATTTGAGGTTAATGATCATGTAAATGTTGGTTAGCTCAGTAATTATCGTGTTGTGAGCAAAGTCTTATCTCAGAAGCCGTTTGCGGGTTAGCAAGCCTCGTTAAAACCCTGTGGAACTGTGGAACTTTGCGTTGGTACTTTACCGTTGTCGCATCTACTCGACGAGGTGTGACACGCTCTGTGTCACTGTTGAATGCCAGTATGCGGACCCATCCGCGCTAGCACATCAGCTGATTTCCTCTAGCAGGTGAAACGCTCAGTTTCCAGCCCCATCTAAGCCAGAATACGTCCAGATGCAATCATCGACCAACAGCTAGGAGTGTGTCGGGTGACACGTCTGTACTTCAGCTCGTCTGAACAGCAAGTCCCCTCTCTTGACACGGAAAAAGCCAGTTTCCCTCTCTCCGGACATGGAACAGAAGCCTTGTATTAACAAATGTGAACCCTGTAGCCGTACACGATTGGTGAATCGATGTATCCCACAATCACGTGTTTCGCACCATAGCTAGTATTCGTCACTGGTTTTCGCGCACATTTTACCTGACCTTGGCCCACCTCAAAGGGAAGTCGGGGACATCGGCCGCGCCACCTAACTGTTTTCTGCCTTCCCTTCGCTGCTCCATTGTGAGCGAGGGCGCTGGAATGTCGCCAGCATTCAGCATTGTCCAGCTATTCTAACGCTCAAAACTACATTTCCAACCATTTCCCATATTTAATACTTTCTGAATATCAATTTAGCACAGAATTAACTTGTATACTAATAAATTTCGCCGACCAGGCATAATACATATTATTTACATACCAAATTATTCTTACGTTTTACAATTTAAATAAACAAATATAACAAAATCTGAATATTAACTATAATCATTTATTAATATTCATTGTGGATGACTCTGTCATACCACAATATGCGCCCTACTAAAATTTTGAAATAAAATTATTAACAAAATAATTTTATTTCAAACTACGCTGGGTCCCTATAGTTGCGATAAAATACTGCCTTTTTCTATAGAATCGCGGTTCCAGCTCATACAAATTCTCATCGCAAACATGTGACCTTTAAACTGTGTAAATTGGACACGTGATTCTGGTCACCTTTTCACATAAGTTATAATAAAATTCCTTATACTAGATACATACAAAAATAAAATAAAATTGCAACAAATTAAATGAAATAGAACAAACAAGAAACAAATTAGTTACGTTCATTCATATGAAAGCAAAATCAAAACAGAGTGTACATACAGTATCTCAACATTAAAATCACATAAATTAATTGACTATGTAAATTGATTATGCAAACTCGGCATCTGAGTTGAAGTCAGAATTACATGACAAGAGGTCAATCGACTATTGCAACAAAAAATCGCACCGAATGTCAAACTATCGAGGTCGACATAAGCATGTCAGAATCACATCAAATGCACAGAAAAGCAAAGAAAATAAACACACCATTGAGTTTCACGACTTCCCTGCAAGAATTCAAAGAACGGTCCTTACAGAAAACAATTCTGCTTCTTCAAAAAAATTTCGTCAAGATTAACGATGACATCGAAGCGACAGAAATTATGACAGGAATACGGGACACGATGATCCGATTAAGCGCTTAGTTGTTCAAGTTTTGTACCGTCATCAAGATGATGTTATAGCTAAGGAAACCGCAACCCAATTAAACCCTGTTACGCTGTAAATTCAACGATCATCCTGAAGGAAAAACAACGCTATGCATTCAATATAACGAAGTGAGATCATTTCTATAAACGGTAAATAAGTTGAAGGCGTTCGTGTGATATTTCACGTGTCGTTACATCATAATTGATCAGCTATCGGTGAAGGACAGTTAGTTGGTTTTCTGTGACGCATGAAGAAAAGAAAGCGTAGACAATCATGGGTATTGACGATGGAATCTCTCGGATTTACCCATCCCCGAATGATGCATTCATACAACAATTGATAGTAGGCAGCGCGGACTTATGCCGACTTACGCTGCCAAACTAATCAACACTATCCTCCCGTCCCAAAGGACCATATTCTTTCACTCCTTCCGAATAGCTTATCGAACGACGCTCGAATGCTTCGATTTGAAAATTGTATGTTACCGTCATGCAATGCTGTACGATTCGCATAGTGAACTTCCAGTTTATAATGTTGAATTGGCTCAAATTTTTATGTTTAGCGTTATGCGGTCCAGTCTATTTTTACCGGTTACTGCCATTCTTTAAGGCTGTCGGCCCTTTTTGCCTGCTGCTCGACCCATAGATAACAATCTCTCGAGGATAACAACGAAGCCTTTCCCTGTCTGTGCCCTCTGTCACCGCTAATCTGTTACGTGATCTGCGCTCTCGTCTCGTGACCGGCACACTTTAGTTTCACAACAAACAAATCCTGTCCTAGAAAACGTATTCATATATCCCAGAGTATTTACATTTTTTATTTATAGACAACATTAGTCGATTGCCGTAAATAGTTGTCATTCAGCGTGTCCGTTGATAAATTTCATAAATCCAATTGCTTCATGTTGCGTGTCTTATCAGATTATTAGGATCGCTAACTGCTGTGCAAGTCGTTATAGTATCATATCATCAGTAAATTGTTTCATCTTTCACGTGGCATCATGGAATTTATGGCTTTACTTCGTGCTTAAGAATTCCTATATTCATCTGGTTAGTACATTTCCTCACCTTTTCAACGAAGAACTGGTCCTTTAACAAGAAACTGTCCAAACGATGTGGATCAATCCCACAGTCGAACATATTTGTCTCAGCAAAAGTATGCATAAACCCCTTGGACTCATTCATGAAAACACAGCCATAGGAAAGCTTCGCGACCTATTTATGGAACACGATCTTTATAAAACCTTGGACTTACGCATCAAGATGGCCAAATGGGTAAGAATCGCAACTTATTTTAGTTTAACGCATTCTTGATAAATTGATATAGCAGTCAACTCATTGTTTGGACCAAAATACTGTTCTTGATTTGGATGAGTTTTATGCACACACCAAACACTGAAGGTTTCTTTGTTATTAACAACCGTATGCTGTCTTAATTCCCTTGATGATTGCGCGACACGCATCCCACATATTTCATTACCTGATAATGACTGAAAGAAAACAATCATCTTCTTCATGCAGTTTACTTCGTGCTTATGCTGATAAACCTTACACATTTTTCGGCGATCATCAAATCCTTTTCGTCTCCTCATGAAAGCAATTAAAATTCTTTTACTCAATATCTGTAAGGGTAATTAATCCCCGGAATCAACGATCCAACGCTGTGTGAACGTTCTTATTTATAACTTCAAAATCCGATAAGTCCAAATACTCGCCCTTTTGTCACCCCTTCTGGCATGCTTGATAACTCGATAACAATGCCAACATAGTGAACTTGAGTCGTCCATGGACCTTCCTTTGGAAAATGAGTTTTTGTACGGAACATACGTCCTTGGTGTATCCGAAAGAACCTCGCGTGGCGTGAACCCCTTGGCTCACAATAGCCACAGAACGGATTCTCTCGCCCGCGTCGCCTAATGGGGTTCTCGGAACTTCCATTACGTCCGGTTGTGTGCATTCTTCCGAGGATACAGGTGAAAGCCTTGCGCTTCGCGCATGTTTACTGGAAATGTATTTCAGGGCACCAGAATTTTTGACCCAACAGTCTTGTATATTAGATGACGGACTGACAATCATCTTACTCAAACTGACTTCAGAAATACGTTCAGGAAATCATTTCAAGCCTTGAATTTTTGATCGAGATTTTTCCGGTCGCAGAGGACGGAAAATCTGGTCGACCTTTCGCAAACACCCGCACATGGAAACATTCCACGTGATGTCTGGATATTGCGAATTTCGTGGATTACCTATCGCCTCCAAACAACATTGAGCGAACATTGAATCAACTTGTCCGCTTCCAAACAATAACAATCATATACTGCGGATCTTTTGATTCGTACCCTACATGGGGTTTAGGTTTTATTAACCTCTGCCACTTTGCTGTCGGTACAGTACCATTTGTACAACTGACGTTCACGAGGTCATAAATTTTCACTTTTAAAATGAAAATTTCTTTTATCAGACGCTCAGTGGTATCCGTGTCAAATGACTGACTTGGAATCTGTATTTCTACCAGCTGGGGAATTTCCTTATTTTGATCGCAGTGATCGTAATCTGATTCTACCGTGGTTTCACCGCGACTTTCAAGGTTCATAGAGGCAGGATTGCATAGTCCTTCCATAATTGATTCTAACTGCCCAAGTTTCGACTTTGTATCTTGCACAAGCGTTTGCTGCGACTCCTGCAGAGTCTGTTGTGTCGTCTTCACCTCTTCAATCGAACTCGTGATTTTCGACACCTCCGAGTTTACTTTCCGCAACCTCTGCTCCGTCTTGTCATTTATTTCGTGGACGAACTCCGATATCTGTCCAAGATTTTGGTTGCTTTCTTGCCGCACCCGCTCTATAGATAACTCGGTAGCGTCCAAACGCTTCGAAATTTCCGCGCTAGTTTCTTGCAACGAATTGCATGTTACTTGAACTTCGTCAGCGCGTTTTTCCAAAACCGAAACGTTTGCTCTCATCTCGGACTTAAATTCGTTCATCTCCCGGGACATTTCCTCACGGAAGACGGACAAATACTCATCCACGTTCTTGATCATAGAACCAAGCCACTCAGAACGTTTCTCTTGCGCATCGAAATGCCTTTTATTTTCCATCGCTTGTGCGTCAAGTTTCCTCAGCAATTCGCCCACTGTGGTCATTAAAGCGTTCTCCGCCTGTGGAGACAGCTGTGGCAACTCTGCAATGTTTTGTGACGCACACTGTGTTTGCCGATTTGGTTGTGTGGGTGGATTTTGCGTTTCTTCACTGTCAGGGGTTGGAAAAATATCCATCTGTTCCCTGTCTAGTGTCGCAGTGGAATGAAGGCTTCGCGTACTCGGTGTATCACCGACCGTTATGCCATCTACGTCCGTCAGCGATATGTCGCGTTGTTCCGGTATTTGATTTAATTCGCTCATTTGTTCGGGAACTTCGGAATAGCTGATTGATCTGCCATATTATTGGTACGTGATCTTAACTTCATAAGTCGACCGTATGACACACAAAATTCCAGTTCCGACCAAAGATTTTAGCAAGTGATACCAAAATACAACCGGCACGATTTAATATCGACAATACTCGGCATAAAACAAATTCGCGCGCACAAACTCCATCAAAATCCACGATTACCCATCCAAAAAGACAACAAAGAATACAACGATGTTACATGCGACATCAAAACCTCCAACACATGGGCAAAATCAGCACAAATAATTTCTTAATTATTACCATGCATTAAAATCCAAAAACACTGACTCTAAATATACTGTTAAAATTGAAAATAGCTTGTTGCAAGTGAGCAAAATATTTACTCGAAAACCATTGCTTGAAATTTAGCATGAAAGCATCAATTAAAATTTTAGTCGATAGCAAACAACAAAAAACACACATTTTGAAATTGAATTTAAATCAAGCATTGAAAATTAAAGCTCCCAAACACATAATTTCTATTTTAAAATGATAAATGATCTACAAAGGTCACATCCATGGATTTTATAACACTTGCAAAATTTTTTCCAAAAATTAATTTCAATTTGGGTAACTAATTAAACGACATATGTAAATGACAAACGTCTTGCGCCAAATTGTAGCGTCTTGCAACGTGTTAAAGGGCCAAACGTTGGGTAGCCATGTTGTGTAGAGCCGCAAGGGCGAAGTGAGTGGGAGGAGGGAAACTTTCACTACGTCCGATACTTTTGTTAAGAATTTTAATATTAATTTAATGTTAAAATTGGTGAACTAGAACCTTCAATGCTGCAAGAATTTAAGTTACACAAAATTATATTTAATTTATTCGGTCTTCTGGCTTATACAAGGCCGGGCATATTTAACGTCACGTTAAACACAATTTTCAAAGAAAATGAGCAAGCAATACCCGAGGTTTACAATTTGCCGGATAAATACAAACATAAAGTGATTTACATATCTCAAAGAATTTTGCAAAAGTCAACATACATTAATCTGGCATCGCAGACCAACGAATTAAAATTAGCATTTACAAAACAATCCCAGGGGTGCCATTTAAAGTGAAAAAAAACATCATTTGAATGAATACAATGATCAAGATGTTCAAAATTTGAGGTTAATGGTCATGGAAATGTTGGTTAGCTCAGTAATTATTGTGATGAGAACAGAGTCTTATCTCAGAAACCCGTTTACGGGTTACCAAGCCTCGTTAAAACCCTGTGGAACTGTGGACCTTTGCGTTGGTACTTTACCGTTGTCGCATCTACTCGACGAGATGTGACACGCTCTGTGTCAATGTTGAAATACCAGTTTGCGGACTCATCCGCGCTAACACATCAGCTGATTTCCTCTAGCAGGTGAAACGCTCAGTTTCCAGCCCCATCTAAGCCAGAATGCGTCCAGATGCAATCATCAACCAACAGCTAGGAGTGTGTCGGGTGACACGTCTGTACTTCAGCTCGTCTGAACAGCAAGTCCCATCTCATGGCGTCATCTTCTCTTGTCACGGAAAAAGCCTCTCTGGACATGGAACAGAAGCCTTGTATTAACAAATGTGAACCCTGTAGCCGTACACGATTGGTGAATCGATGTATCCCACAATCACGTGTTTCGCACCATAGCTAGTATTCGTCACTGGTTTTCGCGCACATTTTACCTGACCTTGGCCCACCTCAAAGGGAAGTCGGGGACAACGGCCACTCCACGTAAGTGTTTTCTGCCCGCCCTTCGCTGCTCCATTGTGAGCGAGGGCGCCGGAATGTCGCCGGCATTCAGCATTGTCCAACTATTCTAACGCTCAAAACTGCAGTTCCAACCATTTTCCATATTTAATACTTTCTGAATATTAATTTAGCAGAGAATTAACTTCTTTACTAATAAATTTGACCGACCAGGCACAATACATAATTATTTACGTACCAAATTACCCTTACATTTTACAATTTAAATAAACAAATATAATAAAATCTGAATATTAATTATAATCATTTATTAATATTCATTGTGGATGACTCTGTCATACCACAATAGCTACCGACATCTTACCACCATTGTGCACGATTGGAGACTCGATATCACTACCACACACAAACACCAATGTTCTATGCTATGTAGTTGTGGCAGAGAAGTGATATATGCAGAGACACATGTCTTTGGTCGAAATACGAAAATATCCTTGATTGGCCACTTTCAACCACCATATCTCCCAAACTCCCACAGTTACTAAAATTCGGCTAACGTTGTGATCGAAAGGTGGCTCTGTGTTACTACCACACACAAACGCCAGTGATCTGCGATGGATAGTTTTCGCTGAAAAGTGATACTCCAACACATGCGTCTTTGACAGAAATATGAAATTGCAGCAGGTCGACCACTTTCAACCCCCCTATCTCCCACACCCAAATATATATATATACATATATAACATTACTGAACTGTAGGAGAAGATTGATAAAAATCGTCAGTGGGAGTAGTTTAAAATGTCCCTATTTGCCAGTCTTCCTGTTTTGTCCAACGCATTGACTTAAGGACATGAATAATCTGAAATATGGATGGTTCTGAATGAAATATCCGCCAATGGGACTTGGGACTGTCAAGGGAAGGAGCTAGGCTTGCGTTACTGTTTGGTCGGATGACGTTCGCTGTACAACGTTGTTAAATTGTTCAAAATTAGGGTTATATAGTCTGACGATTGCGACCAGTTTTAATGGCAAAGTCTTTACATGTGGTCTGCAGGTAAAATGATAAAATTTAAATACCCTACTCGTATTGTATAACGTTATAAGCGATTATAAACTATAAGCACAATTTGTGAAAGCCATGAATATTTCAGTGAAAATGCAAAAATTTGCCTTTTTCAGGTTATAAGGATAGTACAGCATTGTTCCTACAATGAATAGCCTATTCACTAAACACATTTACAGTCAACAACAAAAAGAGTACCATTAATTTAAGTAAAAAGTTAATAACCGTTTTTGAAGGGCTTGTTTTAGGTCTTAGGGACCATGGTACGTGGTATTTTAGTAATACAAGAGTGGTGAAGTAAACAACAACAAATGTTGTCCGGTATTATTCTATTTATTTTAATTTGTGCTTGTCGCTCGGTGGTATACAGCAGATCACACCTACGATAACATTATTACTTTTTTGTTTTATCAATCAGAGTCTAGTCAATATGTAACTGACTATAAATAGTTCACTTCCAGTGTCATAATTATGTTTCCGTAGGAATTCAAAATATGATTTCATATTTATTATGCTAATAGCTGGTGCCCACGACATGTTTCGTGATTCTAATGATTTTTGATTTATAGCCACCGACATGCAACCACCATAGAGCACGATAGGGGACCCGAGGCTACCACCATACACAAACGCCAGTGATCTGTGCTATGTAGTTGTGTTTGCAAGGTGAAATATGAGGACATACACGTATTTGGGAAATAACCATCGCCTCTTCCGGTTTGAACCACCGTATCTCTCCCCGCTTCCCTATTGTTCTATTGCTAGGCCACTTAACCTAACTTTCTACATCTACATATATACTCTGCAATTCACAAAATTGTGGGTGGCAGAGGGTGCTCAGCACCAAAGCTAATCTCTTTGTTGTGCATTCCAATCCCTAATGGTACGAGGGAAAAAAGAATTCATATAAGAATCATTGCGGCACCTTATTTCTCTAATCTTATCTATCCTGTCATTCCGGCTCAAATAGGTTGGTGGACGAAGTATTTCACTACACTCGTGAGTGAAAGTGGGAGTACGCATGTTTACCAATAAGTTTAAACGAAACGTGCGTCGTCTATCTACCAGAGACTCCCAGCCTAGTCTACTAATCAGTTCTGTGACGCTTTCATAAGGACTGTAGCAAGCGGTCACGAATCGAGCGGCTCTTCTCTGTACTTTCTCTATACTTTCGATCAACCCCTTACGAAACGGATCCCAAATGGCACAACAATAGTCCAAATGTGGACGCACAAGAGATTTGTACGCTATCTCCTTTGTTTGTTCATTACAATTTTTCAATATTCGACCTATGAATCGCAGCCTAGAATTAGCTCTACCTACCAACGAATTAATGTGTAAGTCCCATTTCATGTTCCTTTGTACTGTTACTCCCAAATATTTCATAGAATCGACCATATCAATAACTGAATTGTTTAACTCGTATTTCTGAACAATTGGATTCTTTTTGTTAGTTATGCTCATTGTCTTGCACTTTTTACAATTTAGCGTAAGTTGCCACTCAGCGCACCATGCCAAAATAATATCCAGATCACGCTGAATTTCTAAGCAATCGGCCAAATTCCTTACTTCCCTATAAATAACCGCATCATCAGCAAACAATCTAAAAAGGCTTTTCACTTTGTCTCCGAGATCGTTTATAAAAATTAAGAAAAGAAGTGGTCCTATTACACTTCCTTGAGGTACCCCCGATGTAACATCTAGACTAGAAGAACTTTCTCCTTCAACGACGACATACTGCGACCGACCAGTTAGAAAATCCTTTATCCATTCACAAAGCTGATCCGATATACCGTACGCTCGTAGCTTCGCTAAAAGGCGGTTGTGTGGCACAGAGTCAAAGGCTTTCTGAAAATCTAAAAAAATGGCATCTACTTGTGAACCTGCATCAATAACTTTCATTACGTCGTGTGTAAATAGGGCCAGCTGTGTTTCACATGATCTTTTCTTCCGAAATCCGTGTTGATTTGTTGTAAGCAAATTATTATCGTCTAGAAATTTCATAATGTTCGAGCATATAATATGCTCCATAACTCTACTACAAACAGATGTTATAGATATTGGACGATAGTTTCCAGGATCACTTCGATCACCTTTCTTGAAAATCGGAGTTACTTGCGCGATTTTCCAGTCTGAAGGTACTTTTCGCTCTTCTAATGATTTACTGAATATATCAGACAGAAATGGGCCGATTTCCGCCGCATATTCTGAAAATATTCTTACTGGAATTCCATCTGGGCCCGGTGCTTTCCCCCACTTCAGGAGCTCTAATTGCTTTATGATACCTGCAGTATCTATCCGTAATGATTCCATCACCAACTCGACACGGCGTGGGAAAACGGGAACACTATCCTTATTTTCATCAGTAAATGAATTTTTGAATACAGTATTTAGTACGTTAGCTTTATCGCGGCTTTCATTAACCTCTGAACTTTCACGAATTAGTGCTGGTATATTGCTATTGGTACAATTGACTTTTCGTACATACGACCAGAATTTCTTTGGGTTTTCTGTGAGACTCTTAGAGAGAGAGTTGGAATGAAAATCGTTGAAGGCCTCACGCATTACATTCTTAATACGTCCTCTTAACTCAGCTAAGGTTTCTAAATCACTGCGACACCCCTTCCTTCTTGAGCGTGCGTGTATCCTCCTTTGTTTTTTGAGTAATCTTTTGACTTCGCATGTGTACCACGGTGGATCATCCTCCCCATTTATTATCCGCTTCGGTATATGTATATCCATACCTTCCCTGACTATTCGTATAAATCGATGCCACATCTCTTCAACGGTGTCATTTTTTGACTTGAAGTTATGGTAATTATTCCTCAGGTAGGTTCTAAAACACTCCTTAGAGGCCTTACTGAATTTGTATACAATCCGCCGTTTTCTCCTTTTTCGCTTGGTCATTAGTCTGATAGTTGCAATTACCGCTTTGTGATCGCTTATACCTGTGGTCGTTGAAATTTCGGTGAATAATTCTGGCCTGTTGGTAACCAGCAGATCTAAAATATTTTCGCTACCGTTATGACACCGCGTAGGTTCATTAACTAGCTGCTCGAGATGATTATTTGAGAACAATTCGAGAATTACTTCAGAAGCTGCCTTATCCCTGCTACCTGTAATGTGAACGTAATTACGCCAGTCAATATAAGGCAGATTGAAGTCGCCTCCTAGAATCATAGCATGATCCTGAAAACGGCTAGCTATACTGTTTACATTATTTCTTAACTCCTCGGCGATAGCTATGTCGGAATCGGGTGGACGGTAGAAGGCGCCTATGATGAGTTTTGACCCAGCAACTTTGAGTTTAATCCATATGATTTCACAGATCGTATCGACTTCTATTTCATTACATGGGAGAGATTTACTCACAGCTATAAATACCCCACCTCCATGAGAATGTAATCTGTCTTTACGAAAAACATTCATGCTATCTTTAAAAATTTCGGCGGAACTTATTTCCGGTTTTAGCCAACTTTCTGTACCGATAACGATATCCGCCTCTGTGCTACAAATAATGCTATCAAGTTCCGGTTGTTTGTTACAAACGCTTCTACAGTTAATTACGAGAACTTTTAACTGTCGAGATTCTTTTACGCTCCTCCTACATTCCGGTGTTACATCTGATTGGGTTGCCCGTAACTGTATTTCGTGTTTCGGGTCTTCCTCCCTCAGCCTAAAAAACCACCCAGTGCATTCCACACGGCCCCTGCCACCCGTGTAGCCGATTCACGTGTGTAGTGCACACCTGACCTATTAAGGGGAACCCTACATGACTCGACCCTATGGCGAAGATCGAGGAATCTGCAGCCAATATCATCACAGAAACGTCGTAGTCTCTGGTTCAGCCCCTCAATACGGCTCTGAACCAGAGGTCCACAATCAACTCTGTCTACAATGCTACAGATGGTTAGCTCTGCCGATATCTTGCGGCCACTGGCCACAGAGTTCACCCTTTCAGCCAGCCGCCGGAAGGAAGAGAGGATAACCTCCGACCCAAGGCGACAAGCATCATTGGTGCCGACATGAGCCACAATCTGTAGTTGGCTACACCCCGTCCCTTCTATGGCATCCGGGATGGCCTGTTCCACATCTCGGATCAGGCCACCCGGAATACACACTGAATGGACATTGGATTTCTTCCCCGAGGAATCCGCCATTTCCCTAAGGGGCTCTAATAACCGCCTAACATTAGAGCTCCCAACTACCAAAATCCCCTTCTGTGATTGCTCAGACCTGGCGCGCTGGGGGGCCGTCAACTCGCAGGATGACAATTGTGGGACTGTGTCAGCCTCCGACAATACATCATACCGGTTGGACAGTCGAACAAGTTCAGCGTCTTGGCCTTTAAGCCTGCTCGACTGCCCCCGTGTGCGACTTCTAAGTCTAGAGGCCATACGCCAGTCACCAACAGGCGACCGAGGCACAGCCTCCAACTCTTCAGCCTGGGTTGCAGGTACGACGGTCGATATGGGAGAATCTGTTATAGGCATTGCTACATCAGTTTCCCCAATATTACATCTGCTGCAACCTTTAACGGCAGCTTCCAGCTGTGTAACTTTCGCTAACACAGCTGCAAGCTGTGCGCGGAGATCAGCCACCTCAGCTCGCGTCTGCACACAGCAATCACAGTCCCTAGCCATTCTGCTTTTGAAAAACGCGAAAAAGAAAAAAAGATCAGAAAATCGAAATAACCTGTACTTTGTACAAAATATAAACACTCAGAGATTGCACTAACTAAATCGACACACCACTAAAGATCAAATATAAAACAAAAATACGCTACTGTCCTCAACGACTGCTTAAGTCTGACTAACCTCTACTTTCCACAAAAGTAAACACTCACAGATTACACTAACTAAATCTACACACCACTAAAGTTCAAATACAAAACGAAAATACGCTACTGTCCTCACCGAATGCTAAACACTGTTTACAAAATGTAAACACTCAGAGATTACACTAATCAAATCCCCACACCACTACAGATAAAATATAACAACAAAATAAGCTACTTCACTCGGCGACTGTTCAAACGCTACTAACTAGTACTGTCTACAAAATGTAAACACTCAGAGATTACACTAATCAAATCCCCACACCACTACAGATAAAATATAACAACAAAATAAGCTACTTCACTCGGCGACTGTTCAAACGCTACTAACTAGTACTGTCTACAAAATGTAAACACTCAGAGATTACACTAATCAAATCCCCACACCACTACAGATAAAATATAACAACAAAATAAGCTACTTCACTCGGCGACTGTTCAAACGCTACTAACTAGTACTGTCTACAAAATGTAAACACTCAGAGATTACACTAATCAAATCCCCACACCACTACAGATAAAATATAACAACAAAATAAGCTACTTCACTCGGCGACTGTTCAAACGCTACTAACTAGTACTGTCTACAGAATGTAAACACTCAGAGATTACACTAATCAAATCCCCACACCACTACAGATAAAATATAACAACAAAATAAGCTACTTCACTCGGCGACTGTTCAAACGCTACTAACTAGTACTGTCTACAGAATGTAAACACTCAGAGATTACTGTCACCCGGCTTCCCAATCCCAACAGATGTGAAGCCATGCTGCCCTCTGAGAACCATTGTTCTATTGCTAGGCCACCTGTTCCCTCTAACCTAACCGTCACCTGCCTTCCCCACCCCACCAGGTGTGAAGCCATGCTGCCATCTGGGGCCTATTGTTGTATTGTTAGGCCACTTAACCTAACCGTCACCTATCTTCCCCACCCCATCAGGTGGGAAGCAGCTGTTGCCTCGTTTCATCGACAGGTCAAAACAGGTTCATCCCCCCCCCCCCCAACCACTCCAGAAACACGAAAGAAAAAAATCATCATATGACAGTTTGGCTTTCCAGTAAGAAGTCACTACTTCGACTCAATAAACGGACGGAAATTAAATAGACTTGTACTATAGCAATTAACGCATACATTGAACGCTTAATAAAATACGATTTAAACCAAATTCCTATCATGATTCCTTCATAAGATATGAATTGTACAAATTATTGTTTTTAAACGCGGTAGGAATCTCACGTCTTATTCACAGCGCCACTTTGCGTCCTGCGTCGGGCGTTATTTTCTCTAAACCTCAGCAGCGGCGCGCCTCTGATTAAAGACGAATCTAATTTTACCAAATATATAACACACGATCTTTTCATCGTACGAGAAAATTAATGATCAAGATTTTAAAATTAAAAAGATGCCTGTACTCGGAAAAATATACCGTTACCAGATATATAATCATATGCCTGAAAAAATGGTGAATATCACTAGTTATAAAAAAATTTCGCCGCCAGTCAGGCCTTGTTTCCACCCTAAGCCGACGTGTGGTCCTTTGTCAGCAGCGACGCGCCTCTGATCAAAGACGAATTTAATTTTACCACACGATCTCTTCATTGTACGAGAAAAATAAAAAGATGTCTGTACTCAGAAAAATATGCTGTTTCCAGATATACAATCATAACTTAAACTTAACTTTGTCCACAACCCGAAGGTTGGTTGGATCCTCCCGAAGGAGGCATACTAAGCCATTGTGTCAGAGGTAGGACGGCCAGTTCCTTTCCTCTGGGACCTACAGTTTAACGTGGAATCCGAACCACGGAGCGTCCTGGAATAGTTAATATGATTAAATGCCCGATAAAATGGCGAATATCGATAGTTATTTAAAAAATTTCGCCGTCAGTAAGGCTATGTTTCCCACCCCGGTCGGCGCGTGTGCCTTTGTCAGACCTCTCACAGCCACTTGCCTCTGAAATAAAGACGAATCTAATTTTACCTAAAATATAACACACGATTTCTTCATCATAACAGAAAATTGAAAAGATGTCTGTACTCGGAAAAATATACTGTTTCCAGATATATAATCATATTCCAGAAAAAATGGCGAATATCGCTAGTTATTAAAAAAAATTGCCATCAGCCAGGCATTGTTTCCACCCCAGGCCGGTGCGGGGTCCATAAGTCTCTACCCTTTGTACGTGAAGGATCTCGACGCTTGAGCTAGACGTTTTAATATTCAGTCAGCATAGCAAAATATACGAGTATAAGTACACTTAACCCTCCACACTAATGTTCAACGCTTCAATTTTTATTGCTGTAGACTCGTATTTCCGAATAAAAACCTGCTTCAGGCGAGCGTGTGTTCATCCCTTCGACATAAGACTATTATATATCTAATATAGGGCAGCTATTGCATGTGTGGGTTCAACCGAATGTGTTGCAGCTGCTTGTTGGCCTCTTTGAACCGCATTTGGTCGGTGCGTGTCTATAGAAATAAGCAATGGGATTTGCCTCCATCCACTCCATATCGACCAGCCTTTTGTGGGCCAAGCAGATGTCCAGACACAATAACATTATACGGTTCAGCTGCCAACGCATTGGGTAGCTATATATGAAGCCACGCTGCCCATTTGGGGTCTATTATTCTATTGTTAGGCCACCTGTCCCATCTACCCTAACCGTATGCTACCTTCCCCGCCCCGCCAGGTGTGAAGCAACAGCTGCCCCTCAGGGGCCTGTTGTTCTATTGTTTAAGTCATCTACTCCCTCTAACCTAACCGTCATCTGAAATAATGCCCTCTATTTCTGCGAGAGGAGCGAAAATATTGACTATTTAAACTGTGGTTTGATTCTTAGAAGTGGCATCTAACTACAAAGCCAGAAGAATGATGAATTTTCCCAAAAATGTCTAGTTACTTGTGATGGCACACATTATTTTATTTTTTTAAAATTCGCAATATCGTCGGTTCGATGATTCTGACACTCGCCACTGGTAAGTTGAGGAGACTGCCAACAGTGCGATATGTATACGACTCCATATACAGAACGGTTTGGTATTACCAAATGTATAATGTTTGAATAACGCGATAATGCGGTAGTTGCAAATTTCACAACTTACTGTAAACCACGAAAGTGAAGCTGTGTAAGTACTATCTTCTATCTGGATTTAAATGGCGTATTTTGCAGGGGATTTTTCCTCATATTATTGTTTTTGCTGTGATGTCGGAATATCTTTAAATATGTCTGTGAGGGGTTGTTCTTGTGCCTCTGTGTGCCTGTATTACATCTGGTGCGTAGCCGAGCTGGAGACTGAATGTGAATCTGGCTTGGTGTGATGGAGCGAGCATATCAACATCGGTTCTCCTGGTTTTCACGACTCCCTTAGATCGAGAAGTTTCGTAATGTTTGCTTTCACCTACAGAAATTCGGTTTACAAGATACTTATATAAAATTCTTTAACTCTAAGAAACCGTACAGTTTCAATGAAAATAGCGCTTTAAACAATCGTATAAAATGGAGTAGAGAAATCCGGGATGATATTTACTTACATGGAATTTCGGATTTCATCGTTATAAATGAAGTGTAATGCTTGATCATTTGTTAAGATGTGGGAATGTGTATTGTTGATTATAGACAACCGATTTTTTTGACTTTTGGGAATAAGTATTAAAAAGGACAACAAATCCTGGCTTCTCTGTACTTTCAAATAAAATGGTCTGGTGTCAGAGTTTCTCAGTCGTAACAGCTGGACAGGACTGATCATGTTTACCACCACCAACATGGACTAAAGCTGATTACTGCCCAAACGGACTGCTAGAGCCAGTGAACAGAGATAACCATCATGGTACTGTTGTTCTCGTCCGTTTATCAGCTCAACGCTGATGGTTCTAAGCGTTTGACGATAGGTTTATCGTCCAAGCATGAATTTGAGCCAGTAGTTGTTCTCGAAAATGTGGAACACAGAACCAAAGTTATACTAACGAATGAAGAATGGAGAGTGCTGACTGAAGTATTGGAAGTAGTGTCCGATTTGTTCAACATAGGCAGCTCCGAGACCAATATTCCACTCGGTGAGCCCACCGTCTCCTTCCGTACCATTGCCAGGGTGAAAACTGTATGTTTTCTATGTTTTTACCCAAATAACAGCAGCTTCTACTTCGGTGATTCCACTTGGAAGAACCTCATCGACGCACAGTCTGCAGTGACCAGCGCATTGACCATCAAGAAGAGGTGTGGATACCTAGTTGCAAGATACTATATAGAATTTTTGGACATTTTATCTAGTCAAGTACTACGAGACTATAATATGGCCACAGTGCAAAAACTGGTTTATATATATATATATATCTTTATGTGGCTCAAGTGACAGCCAGGTCGTCATTGGATTATAATCTACTAAAATATGAACTTAATGCATATAAAAATTTACTTGCATTACCTGGTGATAACAATGTAGTAATTAAGAATTATAATCCTGGATATTATGTTTGTGATATTATAAGCATATGAAAAGTGTGAATAAAACATACATTGTAAATTTTTCCCTTTTTTTATTTTACCCACCTTCCATTCATAAAGTCCTTTATCGCGTTATTTTTCATGAGTTCTTGTAGTGGCATGATGCTTCATCACTTATATACTAGTCTTAAGACCGAATCGTCATCATGAAACCTGGTCATTAGGGTGTCCCTTAAATTTCAATTTCAATATATTTTACGCATACCTTCTAAAAACTTTCGTATTGACCTAATATAGTCTAGAAATAAATATTAGCCCGATTTATAAACGATAACCCGTGCCGACTTGAGTTTTTAACTTGTCCATACAAGTTGCGCGGGTGCAGCGCTGCGACCTGTTACTGCGAGTTTCAATTGTCATTTCATACGTGATTTCTAACATTATTAGTGCGTTGTTGTTTATTGTGCGAAGATGTCTGTGAAATTACGAAGTGATAAACAAAATATTTACCTTATCGGACTGCCAAACCACCAGATAAATGGTGCAAAATTACCATCTAATCGACAAGTTCTCACCGTTTTATTTTACGATATTCGTGAAGTCAAGTTGACTGTTAGTGAAAGTTCGAATCTTGTTGTAAGAGAGTGCATTATATTTTGGGAAAAAGCCAGAATTCCTACGAAGGCATTTCCTACCTGCGTGAAGAAACTTGTTGATTTATACACTCCTGGAAATTGAAATAAGAACACCGTTAATTCATTGTCCCAGGAATGGGAAACTTTATATACACATTCCTGGGGTCAGATACAACACATGATCACACAGACAGAACCATAGGCACATAGAAACAGGCAACAGAGCATGCACAATGTTGGCACTACTACCGTGTATTTCCTCCTTTCGCAGCAATGCAGGCTGCAATTCTCCCATGGAGACGATCGTAGAGGAGCTGGATGTAGTCCTGTGGAACGGCATGCCAAGCCATTTCCACCTGGCGCCTCAACTGGACCAGCGTTCGTACTGGACGTGCAGACCGCGTGAGACGACGTTTCATCCAGTCCCAAACATGCTCAATGGGGGACAGATCCGGAGATCTCGCTGGCCAGGGTAGTTGACTTACACCTTCTAGAGCACGTTGGGTGGCACAGGATACATGTGGACGTGCATTGTCCTGTTGGAACAGCATATTCCCTTGCCGGTCTAGGAATGGTAGAACGTTGCGTTCGATGACGGTTTGAATGTACCGTGCACTGTTCAGTTTCCCCTCGACGATCACCAGAGGTGTACGGCCAGTGTAGGAGATCGCTCCCCACACCATGATGCCGGGTGTTGGCCCTATGTGCCTCGGTCGTATGCAGTCCTGATTGTGGCGCTCACCTGCACGGCGCCAAACACGCATACGACCATCATTGGCACCAAGGCAGAAACGACTCTCATCACTGAAGACGACACGTCTCCATTCGTCCCTCCATACACGCCTGTCGCGACACCACTGAAGGCGGGCTGCACGATGTTGGGGCGTGAGCGGAAGACGACCTAATGATGCGCGGTACCGTAGCCCAGCTTCATGGAGACGGTTGCGAATGGTCCTCTCTGATACCTCAGGAGCAACAGTGTCCCTAATTTGCCGGGAAGTGGCGGTACGGTCCCCTACGGCACTGCGTAGGATGCGACGGTCTTGGCGTGCGTCCGTGCGTCGCTGCTGTCCGGACCCAGGTCGACGGGCATGTGCACCTTCCGCCGACCACTGGCGACAACATCGATGTACTGTGGAGACCTCGCGCCCCACATGTTGAGCAATTGGGCGGTACGTCCACCCGGCCTCCCGCATGTCCACTATACGCCCTCGCTCAAAGTCCGTCAACTGCACATACGGTCCACGTACACGCTTTCGCGGCATGCTACCAGTGTTAAAGGCTGAGATGGAGCTCCATATGCCACGGCAAACTGGCTGACACCGACTGCGGCGGTGCCCAACCGCTGCGCAGCTAGCGCCTTTCGACGGACAACACTGTTGTTCCTGGTGTGTCCGCTGTGCCGTGCGTTTGATCATTGCTTGTACAGCCCTCTCGTAGTGTCCGGAGCAAGTATGGTGGGTCTTACACACCGGCGTCAATGTGTTCTTATTTCAATTTCCAGAAGTGTATCATGTTTGGAGGGAGCTGCAAAAAAACTGTAAGAAAACTCAGGTGACGTTCAAGAACCGTGAAAATAATTTTGTAAAAGACCTTGATAACTTATTTGATATTGCACATGCTGATGCCTTCGACAGAATGAAGATAGAGGAAGACAAAGAATTTTTAAGGAAACAGAGAGAGGCATGTCGACCGGGATGCTTAGGTGGAATTGACAAAAAAATTGGTGGAGAAAGAAGAACGAGTCAGGCAAAGACGACTGGAAGAAGAGGAAAGAAAGGTAAAACAAAGAGATTTATTGGCTGTTCCATCTACTTCTTCGATAGATAACTTGGAATATCTTGATAATTCGGATGAGGAACAGATTTCGAACTCTGAACTTAGTACTCAGATTCCTTGCCCTGAAAAAAGTTCTAAAAGAGGCACGAAAATTTCATAACTCCTAAACTGGTAGCAGCTTTAGATCGATGCCAATTAAGCATAAGAGACTCAGTTTATATTCTCCATGCGGTTGTAGAAGCGCTTGGGCTGAACAGCGATGATTTCCCTATTAACAAATTCTCGATTCAGCGAATTCGTACTCAGGCGAGAAAATCCAGGGCAGAAGCAATAAACACGGACTTCCAGAATAATTTGCCTGACGTAGTCACAGTCCATTGGGATGGAAAACTATTTCCTGGATTGAATGTACGAAGTTCAAAAGAAAAACGCTTGCCAATTATTGCTTCATTTGACGATAGAGAACAGCTTCCTGCAGTCCCAAAATTAGAGAGTTCTTCTGGAAAACATCAAGCTAAAGCCATTTCAACTGCACTCTTTGACTGGAACCTCCATGATAAAGTACAGATAATGTTCTGCGATACAACAGCATCAAATACTGGCCGTTTCAGTGGAGCTTGTGCTATTTTGGAGCAGACTTTAGAAAGGGAATTGCTGCTTTTTGCTTGTCATCATATTTATGAGTTGGTCCTCAAAGCTGTTTTTGAAACCAAGGTAAAGCAAATTACAAGTAGCCCAGATATTCCAATTTTCAAAAAGAGATAATTGGAAAAATTATAACACCGATAACATTGAGCCACCTCTGAATTTCGTTAAAGCACATATTGCTGAGACAAACATTACATCTTTGTTAACTTTTTATAAGACTGAACTGGAAAAACCTTTTATTAGAGACGATTACCGCGAATTGGTTGAACTATGCGTTGTGTTCTTAGGAGGAGATACAGAGAATAAACTAAAACTCAGGCCCCCCGGAGCTTTGCATCAAGCGCAATGGATGGCGAGACCGATCTATTCTATAAAAATATGTTTGCTTCAATCGAAACTTAAAATTACTGCAAAGGACAAAAATACTCTACAAGATGTTTGCTTATTTATCGTCACCTTGTATACTAAACCTTGGCTCGAATGCACAGTGGCAATTAAAGCACCTAACCAAGACTTGTGCTTTTTGAAATCTCTAAAAGAATATGAAAAAGTAGACGCGACAAGTTCCAAGGCATCCATAAGCAAGTTTGTTCATCATTTACGGTATTTGTGTGAAGAAACAGTCATGTTATCACTCTTTGATGAAGAAGTTGATTCCAAAACCAAGACAAAAATGATTAATAATTTAAACAGAGACGAAAGTTCAGATTCCGCTAAACGCTATGTCCCATCGAAGGAAGAAATTACGCAAAATTTGTTTGGTAAGCTTAATATTTTCTTGTTTCTTTTTTCAAAGTTTCGTGGCTTAGTTTTTAGTTATTTAAACTGTTTTTTCTTTCTTTCAGATATGACGCTGGATGATTTTGTGACTCAAAGAAGCAAACAATTTCTATCTCGACTGCAGATCGACGACAGTTTTCTTCGGGAAGATGTATCTTCTTGGGGTGACAATCCTACTTTTTTGGAAGCTAGAAGACGAATAAGTCGTTTGAAGGTCGTAAATGACACTGCTGAAAGAGCTGTTAAATTAATGCAAGATTTTAATGTACTTATCACGGCTGATGAAGAGCAAAAACAGTTTTTGTTGCGTTGTGTTTAGGAACATAGAAATCTGTATCCAGACTGTAAAAAAACTACACTAAAGAGAAGTTACCCTAATTAATTATTATTATAATTTGTATTTAAATAAAAGTTTACGTTGATCTTATTTTATTTTTACTCATATTTACTTTATTTGTTGCATTTTAATTAGTTTTGGATCAAACCAAAATGGCAGGCCAAAACACCATTTTTTATTAAACTTGAGAGCTCGGTCGGCACGGGTTGAAATCATGCTACAAATATGAAATTTCATATTTAAGTACATTTTAGCATTTATAAAAAAAGTAGAGGGTATGCGTTTCGAAATTCTAAAAAAAAATTTATTTTCGCCATGTAAATTTTATCCATGAATGAAATCAATGGTCGATATAATAATTACACGTGCATGTATCACAATTCCATTCATATAATGTGCGTGGATTACATATATGCGTGCTATATGGACAAAAAAGACGTTTATGCTGTAATGGCAGTCTCCACATAAACGTGGTTTTTTTTTTTATTAAGATTTCAAATTTCTCTGCTAAATACTTAAACTTGGTAGATTTCTGCAGGGTGAACACACACTTAACGTAACAATCACGATAGACGGATCAGTGGAAGTGCATTGGATGTAGCCATGCATATATATATATGCATGGTAGTATGTAAAGTTTCTCCACAAAATACGTAACTTGTATGAATTACCTGTTTGCTCTCACCCTTTTTTACATAACAATACAGAGCCTACAAGCACATAACGTTACTATCGTGATAGACCAGTCAGAGGAAGTGCACAGGGAGACAACTATACATAGAGCATAGTGTTTCTACGAACTGTGGAGAAAGAACGTATATCCACACAGAAACTGACATTAACACAGTTTCACGGCAGGCAGTCTGCATTTAAAGACGATGGATCTCTCTCACACACAGACACACCAGATATAAGCAGTCATGGATATATGTAGAAAGATACAGACAACAGTCGTAGAAATAGAGAATCGTGTAACATCTATGTGCAGAGGAAAAGGAGAAGTGAAATTTGCGAAAAAATGCACAGTTTCTGTAAGTAGCATGAAAATACTATAAATTCCAGAAATTTTATTAAAATCGGCAAAAGAGCATGAAAATAGGTAAAAAAATCACAAAAATTATATAATTTCTCTCAACAAAAGATGTCATCGATTTACGTGGTTAGAAGGTATGCAAAAGATTTTAATTACAGTTACATGCATCGTATCATATGATGTGTATTGAAGTCATCCACCAAAATAGAACAGTTCACTGTATGAGATGGTGTATCATCATAAATGTAAGTCATTTTGTTCACTGCCTTATAAGACATCGGACAACTCGAGTAGTACATCAGATATATGTGTTGAAAGTCACACTAATGTATTGAAGCTGAACTAAACAGAGCATGCAGAAGATGACAACATCAGAAGTTTCATTAAACAGTATGTCAACAGCACGACTCTCCACAAAACCGAATCATAATGGACTCATCACTACATGAGACATAAATTGTGTTAGATATAAATTAGTATGTACCACTTTCAACGATTTTCATTTTAAAAAGTATGAAAATGTACAAAATAGACAAAAAATCATAAATACTGGTCAAATATATCAAAAATTGGCTCAAAATTATGTCACTTTCCGCCATGAATGAATACAGTTGACATAACAATTGCATGTGTCTGTACCACAATACTAGCCATATAATGTGCATACATTACCACAGAGAGTTACAGAAATGTACACCATTTGGGCAAAAAGACAGAAAGTGTATGTTTCTGCTGTTATGGCAGTCGCCAGATAAACCTGCAGAACCCCCACCACACACATCACCTTACCATCATGAGGGTGTGTAAAGTGTAATACCAATAGATGTTTGCATCATACAGCTCAATATTATCGATCAAAGGTGTTGACAGTTTGTGTACTAACGCCAACATCACCATAGCAACAACAACCATCAGTACGCAGGCGGGACTTATGTTAAAGTCAGGTAAAAGCAGGACGCTAAATTGCTTGTTATAGTAGGTTAGAGTAAGTTCAGCTTAGGTTACTTCAACTCACCTTAGGTGTACTGTGGGGTTGCTGTACGGTACTGTGTTAGAAAGCGGCAACCAGTTGTCTCATGGTGTCACTGATAAACGGAAATCCAAGAGTACTTGCCGTGGCGCCACAATAACCGACGGCTGCTTAGCACAAATAAAAACGCGGTATATCCGGAAAAACATAGGGGTGGGGCCCAAGCAATAAGATTGACGTGTTGCGCGAATGATATTCATAGTTTCAAGTTTTCACTTATGTTGGCAGTACCCAATGACGGCCAATTTTTAAATTTTTTTAAAGGAATCTTAAAGCCAGAATTGCTTTTATTGTACCGCGGTTTTTCCTAAACCCAAACAACTGATGTTCGCCATCGTTTCTTCTTCTGCCCTTTCTATTATTTTGTATATTGTCCTAGTCAGTAGTCAGTAAATTAGAAGAGCTAGACCTGAAAAGAGATAGTCAGAAGGCATGGAGACTTCTAAAACGCCTCAACAATGATCCATTGAAGATCACTGGAAATTCCAATATAAACGCAAACCAAATTGCACCTCAGCTACTCATAAACGGGAAGGAAACTCATAAATGTGGACATCTAAAAAACAAAGTAAAACGCACAGAAATAGTCAGTAAGAGATGAACAACCTCACTGAACCCTTTAGTATGTCTGAGTTGGAAAAGGTTATTTATGAGTGCAAAACAGGAAAGTCGGCAAGCCTCGATGACATACGATCAGAACAAATTAAGAACTTCGGATATAAAACCAAAGAATGGGTTCTACAGCTTTTTAACAAATGTATGAGCTCATATCAAATTCCGAAGGTGTGGCGGATGACGAGAGTCATTGCGCTGCTGAAACCTGGAAAAGAAGGAAACAATCCTAAAGATTTTAGACTTATAGCGCTCTTGTGTCATCTCTACAAAATATTTGAACGATTAATTCTGAATCGTATCCAGCCTGTGGTTGATCCAAAACTTATTCCACAACAAGCTGACTTTCGTCCTGGTAAAAGTTGTACTGGGCAACTGCTGAACCTAACACAGTTTATAGAGGATTGATTTGAGACCCGTAAGGCCATGGGCGTGGTCTTTGTCGACCTGTCAGCATCATACTGTTAACCACCAACTATTACTTGACAAGGTCTACAATCTGACAAAGGCCACCGGATTAACCAAGCTCATCGCTACTCTTCTTCAGAATCGTAGGTTTTTCGTTGACTTTCAAGGACAGCGCAGTCGATGGAGAGTACAAAAGAATGGTGTACCTCAAGGTAGTGTACTGGCCCCAATCCTTTTTAACATTTATACAAACGATCAGCCATTATATCCAGCTACCAAGAGCTTCGTGTACGCTGATGACCTAGCTCTAGCCTCACAATGCTTGAAGTTGTAGAAAGAAGGCCTATCAAGCTAATATAGGGAAATCACTTAAGTTATTAATTTTTTTTAACTGCTTTACGTCTCTCAACAGCGAGGTCTTTAGAGACGGGAAAGGATGGGAGCAAGGAATGTGAAGGAATTTGGCCATGGCCTTTGTAAGGAAGCATCCCGGCATTTGCCTGGAGTGATTTGGGAAACCATGGAAAACCCAAATCTGGATGCCCGTCCTCACGAATGCGAGGCCAGAACGCTATCCGTTACACCACCACGCTCGGTAAATCACTTAAGACCTAACCCTTAAAAAAAACTGAAGTGTGTACCTTTCACCTAAAAAATAGGAAAGCTCAGCCTAAGTTAAAAGTAATGTTGTCAGGAAGCGAACTTCAGACATGTAACACCCCAAATTATCTGGGAGTGACACTCGACAGAACCCTCACATATAAGAAGCACTGCATGAATTGCAAAATGAAGATCTCTACAAGAAACAACTTACTGCGCAAACTATTTGCATCACAATGGGGCAATCAACCACAAACTATACGTACATCGGCAATGGCCCTTTATTACACTGTTGCAGAATATGCATGCCCAGTTTGGTACTCATCATCTCATACCAAACAGCCCTCAATAACACTTGTAGGCTAGTGACATATTGCTTAAAGCCTACCTCAGTTGATAGACTTTACCAGCTATCGGATATTGCACCACCCAGTATCCGGAGAGAAGTGGCTGCGAACAAGGAGAGGACCAAAGTAGAACGGGAAAGCGCTCATCCACTGCACGGCCATATATCACCAGGCCAGAGACTCAAATCCAGGAAAATACTTCTGAGAACATCATAGGAACTAATTGGGTCACCTGAAAAGGTAAGAGTACAGTTGTGGAAAATGAGGGTTCCTAACATGTCGGGACCACTGACAGTTGCAGAGTGCTTGCCACCTGGTCATGCAGAGGACTGGAACGTCTGGCGGTCCTTAAATCGATTGCGAACAGGAGTGGGCAGTTCCAAGGAAAACCTAGTGAGATGGGGCTATACTGATGCTACCAGTATTAAGTGCGAATGTGGTGAAGACCAAACTATGAATCATATGCTCGAGTGCCCTGTGTGCCCATCATCCTGCAACAACGAAGACCTGTTTCAAGCAACACACAATGCAATAGGCTATTTGACAGTATTCAAAATATATTAGAAATTGTAGTCATTCGCGTAGATTAATGCTTAAGGAAGCAATTGTTGTTAAATTTGAAAAGAAAGATGGATTGTTTTTAGTTAAAAAAGCGAAATAAAAATAAAATTTTCTTGCCTCTTGTCACATGACCGAAAACGCTATGTGACTGGAGATGGCTTTAGTGACGTCACATGCCGGTAGGCGCTACGGCTGCGTATGGAGTGTTTCCCGCTATCCAGGTTTTCAACTATTTGTTGCTGGTTATCTCTTGTTAATAATGAGATTTTGCGTTGAATATAAATTGAAGAACAATTTTTAGAAGCCTACAGCGGAAAAATACCGTAAATTATTTGTCGGACTAGCTATAGAAACAACCACTGAGTTTTATTCTACGGAGCTTGAGAATGTAATAACTTCGAGAATCATTTATATTTAAACTGGAAGTTAACAGAAATCCTACATAAGAATGAATAAAATTTTAAATTAAATTAGTTGTTTTAGCAGATATTTACGAGAAAAATGCAAGTGCAGTATAAGGTAAGCACAACAATTAAATAACTCGATGTTATGGACAATATTTCTTAACTGCAGATAAATATTTATAGATAAATAATTTTTTTCAACGAAACTGAATTTATTGTTTATTTAAGAGAAGAAAAGTAACGATGCCATGGTGTCAAGGTAGCAGCAGGGTTAAAGAATGCTATAGGAATTTGAAGATCCTTTATTCGAACCTTGATTAGGATAATATTTTTTTCGTGTGTAAATTTTTTTCTGTTTGCCGTTTATTGCTTTACAGAATCTTGTTTTTATTAGAAGAAGTATAAAACGTCATGCAACCGTTTGAAACATATATTGCTGTCATACAAGAAAACATTTATAAAAAGATAACCTCCTGCTTTTAATTTTGAAACATACCAGAGATACATCATCATTGCAACAAAACCCAATTACTCGGCGGTGAATTTATTTTAACAAAAACATTGCACGCTAATCTCGCAACAATTCCGGAACGCTTTGAATACTTTTTGTTGGAATTTTCACGTGGCGATACAACTGTATGCTGCCTTTCTGACATAAATGCATCTATTTAAGCGGTATTTACTTTTAATGCGCAAGTAATTTTAAGTTTATTTTTAAAACTTTTTATCGGTGTGCAAGTAACGTCCAGTTTCAGTTTTGAAGTCTTTTTTGGTTATGTCTCAAACGTTTATAATACTCTTGCTATCCAAAAATTTGTGTTTTGGTGGATTTTAGAAAAAGAATATGTGGTTCTACCAACAGCAACTAGTATCTAAAGAAAACGCTCACAAATAACAATACATATTCCAAAGCGAGGATCGAACCTAAGAACCCTAACTTTTCTGATACTCACCTTAAACATCGTACTACATTATCTCAAAGAAATTATGGTGCAAATTATATTTACAGTAAATGATATGAAACTTAGTCGCAATGTCGTCTGGGTTTCTATGAGCAAGTTGCAGAACTTTTTTTCCTATTTCAGCTAATGCGGGAGAGTTTTTATTGTTGTGGTTGTAGATTTATGTACTACACACTATTTACAAACCATATTTACAACAATTTATACACAAATTTAGAGAAAAAAACCAAACGTTACGTACAGTGAGCGTCTGTTTGGCGTGTGACGTCACGAGTGTCTCTGGCCCGCGCCAGGCAGCAAAGAAACGTTTTGGCGGGCTTTCAGATCCTCTAAATTTTACGTAAAATAAGCACTTTTGTCAAAACATAATTAGTACTCCTTAAATAACGTGTATCAATAAACTATTTGAAAACATTTTCAAAAAAAAAAAAAAAAATAGTCAAATAGCCAATTGAGGTTGCGAAGTACTGGGCTAAGTGTGTTTAAGGTTGTTGATTTACAAAATGTATCTAACTATGTATTTTGATGTTTGTGATAAGAGAATAATAATTTTGAAGCATATAATTTTAAACTTAAAATGAGATAATTCTTTCATTTGTAAGGTTGTTATTTCTTTGAAAATATGAAGATGATACTTTTGTTAAAATCAGATGGAACTTTTTGATATAAATTAGAATAATCTTTAAAATCCCCTATTTTTGGGGGTATTAGAAGTTCTACAAGGATCTCATCAATTCCAACCACCTTATTTGATTTCATATCTATCAAATCTCTATAACATTCCGCCCTTAACACAGGATCCCCTAAATCTTCGCCTTCTTTACCCAATACATTGTTGTTCGAATTAACCCCATCATACAGCTTCTCTATGTATTCCTTCAATCGGTTAGCTCTATTTTATTAGCTTTAAACATGTTAATTTTTATACATCTTTTCTTAATTTCTTCGAAATTTTGTTTGATCCTCCAATAGGCAACATCTACTGTACATTACATATAGATCATTTTCGGTTTTGGACTAACTTATAATTACAAAAAGAAGTTTAACGTAATCACTACATCAAGATCTGTGTTCCAAGATAATAATGTATCCCCATCAAACAAAAGAAACTTCAACAAAAAAAAGCTTAAAGACAGAAAGAACAGCCAAATCTCAAGACTTAATGATTCCTGAAAGATCCACTAATTCTGATTCTTTGTAATGACAAGACACTAGTAAATATTTGCATAACTAATGGCGAATACATCATATTAAATATCTGTATTTCACTACGGAACACGTTCTTAACTAAACAGCCTTATCACATAACTTTTTTTTTTTTTTTTAAAAAATGGCATTCGGCTACTGGGCCATACAGCCAGCTCAATTTGATTTGTTGCTATCAAGTATTGACACAAGGACACTACAACACGGACAATACATTGACAGACACAACGCTAAAGACCCATGCCCTCGGCCGGACTCGAACCGGCGACCTTCTACGCTACGCTACCGAGGCCGGCATATCACGTAACTAGGCAGTACAACTTTGGTAAATGTTCTACTTGCCTCCGCTATGCAGGGTGGTCAGAAATTCACTGATCCATGGGTAATGGCAGTGATAGGGACATTGCACTAACGAAATAAATACAAAAAAAAAAAAAAATCTAGTAAATGTCGTACAGTTTCTGAATTATCCGCAGCAAAAGTTGGCCAATAAGAGCGCTGCGAGGGCCAATTCAAACAGCCTTCCACAGGCGTTGTTGCCAAGCGTACTCTAGCCATGGAACCACCAAAGAAAGCGAAAAGAAAAACTCTCTTCGGAACCGTGGATCGAACCCGCAACCATCAGTTTGAGAGATTGTCGTCTTATTGACTACGCTGCCAAGGCACTGCAATTTCTTTGTTTTTAGAAGCCACTAGAGTGGGCTGTTTGTTAGTAATCGGAATTAATTTATAATCCGCGACATTTTTCGGGAAGTTGGTGGTTGGGCTAAATGATTTTTTGGGTAATATCAAGATGGGGATACCGCTGCGGCCTCGCGTAGTAAACATACGGAACACGTGGTATATATGACATCATTGTGACGTATTCAGTCTGCACTTACCAACACAGTAACAGCTATAGATATGATCTGAAAATGGGATATCTGCAATATCGTGCGTTATGGTTACGTTTCATTAATAATATTTTATCCATGATGGATTGGTGGAACTTCCGCGACTGTGATGTCAAATATGGGTTGTAAAAAATACAGCAACCAGTCACAATATGAAAATCATATTGTGACTGGTTACGTTTCACTTTGGTCCAGGCTGCATTACGACCGAAACGCATATTTATAAAATATGATGATTTAGTCAATCATCATTTGAGTCTATGTTGTAATGTGTTTACTACGCGAGGCCACAGCGGTATCCCCATCTTGATATTACCCCTCGTTTTGTCTTATTCCTCTTATTTGATGTTCTTCCACACTTCCCTTCTGCTATCTTTACTGTCGTTGTTCTAAAACTTATCCATTCTTCTTCCGCATATTTCATCCTTGGACAAATTAGCGTTTACCTCTTTCTGAAATGCTTCCTTAGTGCCCCTATACCCAGGTCTTCTTCAAGGAATTCTCCGCGTATAATTTCACTGATATTTCATGTATTTCACAAAAACTTTATTCTTGGCTCTAATTCCAGTACAGCAAGTTTGATAATAGCGCACCTTTTTTCTTATTCTTGGTTGTTATTGTTGATTCCACGTCACTCATCCCATTTCAGTCTTTTACCACAGTTTAGTTCCTTTCTCTGTAGCTTCCTAATAGATATAACTCCATTTCTGTAGGATAAGTTTCTTGCTCTTAGAGGGTTTCAGTAGCACAAGATTGGTCTCACTGTTTTGTGTATACTGGAATTTTTTTTCTCATATTAGGTACATCTTATTTAAAACAATACTGTATAGACTGTCATTAACCTATTATCTCTATCAGTTAATTTTAAGTATCCAGCGCTATGTAACTGTACTGCTAAATATTTTGGACTCGACCCTTTTTTTTTTTTTTTTTTTTTTGAGTGGCATTTGGCCTTTTAGCCATTCAGCCAGCAACTGTGTTTCTTTTTTTTTTCTTTTTCTTTGTTTCTCAATTGTGTCTGTACATTCTTCTTGTGTTATTGAAGATTACAAGTGACAGGATAACACAGGACAAACACAACACTTAATTAAAACCACCCATGCCATGGGCCGGACTCGAACCGGCGACCCCTGCAACGTGAGGCCAGCTTGCTAGCCCCGCGCTACCAGGGTCGGCTTGGACTCGACTGTCTGAGCAAGTGTTTGGCTACTGACCACTTTATTGCATGTCATCTGTTTCTTACTGTCACAATCTGTATTACTGTGTAATTTGAAACATTTTTGTTTTTGGGGAGTTGTACAATGCTCAGAATTGCATAATCACCTTACTACCAGCTGCTGAGTATAGGTCTGTCGAAACAGAATCAACGAACAGCTAAACTAATTTAAATGTGTTACATTTTAAGTGTAATGTTAACAGGTGGAGGAGTTTGACCGTGACTTCGATGAAAACGGCCCAATGATACCGGGCATACCTGCTCGAGAGGCCAGCGACCGTGTGCTTCTGTTCCAAGCGCGCTTTGATGACCTCTGGGAGCGCTTCGAGCGTTTCAGCGATGGAGAACGTTTGTTTGGAATGCCAGTCAACGATTACCCTATACTGCACAAGCGTAAGAAGGAGTTTAACCTACTCAACAAACTTTATGGACTCTACATACAGGTCATGAAGTCAATTGACGGCTACTTCGATATCCTCTGGTCTGACGTGGATATTGAAGCCATAACTGCCGAGGTAACTGACTTCCAGAATCGCTGCCGCAAGTTGCCTAAAGGAATGAAGGACTGGCCTGCCTACCTCGATTTAAAACAGAAGATTGATGACTTTAACGAGTCGATCCCGCTTTTAGAATTAATGGCAAACAAGTCGATGAAAGATCGACACTGGAAGCGCTTGTCTAAGGTACATTTTGCTCAAGCATGTAATTTAAATAATTGTCTCGATTTTGCAATTTCCGAAAATCTATTAGAAAAATAATTTACGATTTATGTAGTAATAATCTCGTTAGATTATCTGGTTATAGTCGCTGTTTTAAATGCCGCCAACTTATTTCCACATTTTCCTTTTTTTTGAGTGCTCTAACAGTTTTTGGAGGATTTATTAAATTTGCTGGATCTCTACAAAACTTTAGAATTTCTTTTTCAGAACTGCCACTTTGAACTCGTTTTGGGAGTATGTATGTCTTATATAATCAAATTTCTTTATCAAATACTGAAAAAATTATTCGAAAAAATGATTAAAGTTTAATTAAAATATGCAAAAGTTTGATGATGGTTCAATCACTAATTCGTTTTGGAGACTCATACTTTTTTTATGATCTACACCAATCGAAGATGTTGCAACCAACACTTTGATTTAAGGAAAATGGAACACGTTATTTAAATTAGTGCAGAATCGTTTTTTGCACTATAAAAATAGTTCGGGTAACATTTATTTTTAATTTTTATTAACGATCAGAACTAGCTATTGAGAAGATATTAGTTGTAAAAACACTTCTGACACAGATTAAATCAGTTAAAATTTTTATCTAACTTGAGAACCATCAGACTTGTTAAGAACGCATTTCGCTCTCCTTCCTATATGTTGAAGGGTACACAGCATATATGTCTGTGATGTAGTCATTTCTCAAAATGCGCCCTACTTTTTGAGATATTCGCCTGCAAATAAACAAAAAATTCTAAATGGCAGGTATATAGTAAATTATTGCCTCATCTTATCAAATGACAGCATGGTATAGGCGGTAGGGTGTTAGCTTTAGAATTTTCTGACACGAGTTCAAATCCACTCAGAATCAAGTATTTTTATTTATTTTTATCTTCAGAAATTGTCAAGCTTGACATTTTTATTTTGTTAAAACCTCATTTACGCACTTTTATTGAGTAAAATAAAACTTATAACAGATACACCATACATAATTCCGACCCATATATCAATGGCTTTCTAATATGACTCGTCCATACCCAATGAAATTAAGTCAGGAGGCAAATCTGCTACCAAAATGGAATATGACGCAAGAATTTTGCAATTTTTATAAGCATTTGTTTATTTGCATACGAATAACTCAAAAACTAGGGCGCCTTTTGAGAAACGACTATACCACAGACATATATGCTGTGTACCCTTCAACATATATGAAGGCGTTCTTAACATGCCTGATGGTCTCCAAGTAAGATGAACAATATGCTCCTAAGGACACCATCAGAAATTATAACCGATCTACGGACTAATACGTTTTCTTCGATTTTCAAAAACCTATTGCTTTATTATTTTTGTTCTCGTATATAACAGAAAAAATAATATAGGCATTTGCCTTAATTTGGTTATGATTCTCTGTGTTAAGGTGATGAACTACCAATTCGACGTGGAGTCGGAAGCTTTTAAACTTAGAAATGTGATGGAAGCTCCTCTACTGAAATACAAGGATGACGTGGAAGATATATGCGTCAGTGCTATCAAAGAGAAGGACATTGAAGCCAAACTCAACCAGGTATATCTAACGCTGGACGGTATGTTCCGTTAAACATTACATTACATATACTGTACAAAATATTTGTAGAAAAGTATTGTCTATTCACTAATTTAATTTTTTTTTAAATTCAATTTAAGCTATTGATAATAGAGAGTTCAAAACTGTAAATATAGATTTTTTCCTGACTGTCCACGCATCACGCAGATTTTAATAGATGGATTTCACTGAAACTTCACATAACAATAGCTTAGATCACAGGTTAGGATCAAAAATATTTTTTATCCTTATTACCAATCATACAGAGTCCAAAACAGCAAATTATAAATTTTTCCTGTTTATATTCCTTGCAAAAACTAAAGAATATCACCGAAATTTAGCATATTGATAGTAATCAGTTAACATGTATGATACTTTTTATCCTTATTAGTACTGTATTTCCTCCATAATGTAAAAGGGGAAAAAATATAAATCATGGAATTTTTGTATAACCGTTTAATTATATATCCTTTTCATACTCTGTGTGGCGGGCTGTCTGGTGAATAAGTTCATTTTTTTATGATACCATACTCTAATATATCCTCCATACAACCAGAAACCACGTCCCACAGTTAATTATGTGCTAAGGTTTAAGCGTCGTTTCCCATTCCGTAGCGAGCCGGACCTAAGGTTGTATGGAATAGGTCTGACTCAAATGATGACTCCTCTCTCCACAAGGTTCTGTGGGGATTTGGGGCTGTGGTAGACTGGCTACTAATCATTTCGTACTGCCACCAGCGAGAGGTGACTTATATGTTGGTAGAAAACCCACTGTCATGCGTTAATAATATGTCAGCTGGTTATGTATCAGTAGTTTCATTTATTCTGCACTGTACATGATAACCATTTGTTAATCCGCTAAGGAGACCATACCCACATTCCAGCCAGGTCAGTCTTGTCTTGCAACTAATGCCAGAGACTAGCATATCTCCCTTATCTTCAAATTGGGCTGTACCATTCCCAAATAGCTATCGACGTCTAAAGCACCTGTCTTTATTGCAGCACCGTGTCGTCCCGTGAAGGCTGCTACCACCGTCGCTGCTCTCCAATGTGACCCAGCTCCAGTGCGATCTGCTCCAAGACCCCTTCTACCTCTCTCCGTCCGTTGCACTTCAGTTTTAGCCATCATCCTCACTACATTTTTCTCAGAGTGGATAACGACTGTCCAATCCCCTGTCTCCTTGATTACGACGTTTCTCGCTCGAAACCGCTGACTGATTCGACCCACTATCCAGTTTATCTCTCCGCGAGTTTGCACATTCTCTCTGCCTCAACTGTTTACAGTATCTGCCGCAACTGACCTAGCTCTAAATAATTTCTCTGTAATAATCCCTTTAAAGCCCTGTAAACCCTTGGTTCAACACAGAGCAAAGTTTGGACCATCGATGCACGGAATGAAATAGGGCTTGTACTCAGTGTCATATTTCTGTTTTATGATCTTCTATGAATATTCTAAATACACTTTTATATTACTGGTTGCACTTTTATATTATTAGTTGCTAATATGTGACAATTGCGAACTGGTAAGCCTAAATTACGCTGCAGTATACCCCACTAAAGCAAGCTATTGCTTTTCCAGTATTTATTGATTTGTATCTCCCCATCACATTGACATATTGGGGAAAATGGTAATAAGATGTGTTTCTGAAGACGGGCATGATTCAATTTCAACCTCACGACTATTGTCTGAAATTTTCTTGATGGTTCTACAGTTTTATGTCACTGTTTTGTGGGTATAGAAGGTGGATAATGACTGCCTTTTCGCATCACAGTCCTTATTCCATGTTTCCCAGATGAGGTGTGAGGCATCTAGTCCCTCTGTAGAAGCTGTCTTTCCAGAACGATTAACTTTTTAATGGCCTGTTATTCCCGCGTGACCGTTCTCACATATAACATTCACCGCTTTATGCTTGGAGCGCATACGATGGGATTCACGTAGTATTCGTTTTGCAAGTGGATCAATTCCATCATGCTGTTGGCAAAGTGAGAGCTTTTGAATCCGACGACAGTAGAATGTCATTAGAGGCTATGGTGACCTAGGATTCCAGATCCTTGGCGAACACCGGGATGGTTCCTTAAAAGGACGAATTCCTTCCCGTTCCTCGTCTCACATTCCCCAATCCCCCCATCCCCCCATCCACCATCTCATTATCTATATCGTCAAAGTACAGGACATCTAAATGAACCTCCAGTCCTGGAAACACTGTTTCATGTTGTAAGTAAAATGCTGGGGATTGCAAGATGCGTATAAGATTAGATGGTTTCCTGAAATCTTTTAGAAAGCTGTATTAACCAAGGGGTGCTTTTTATGTTTCCAATATTTTTTGCCAAGGCAATGTTGTTCCAGTTCAGCAATCTTTTCCAGTAACAAGCTGTAAGATTTGTTTGATTACGAACTTTCGGCTTGAATTTCTTTCGATTTTGAAGCAGAGGTTCCATTGTTTCAACCATTAATGTGTCAGTCGATATCGTAATAAAGGCTCTGATGCATAGCCTGAATAATAATAATAATTAATTAAATTGATATGGAGCGCACGCTCCGGTGGCAATTACACTACACACCCTTCTTCTCCCCTTTCCTGAACAAACCTACATTTGTCCTCTACAAATCTTAACTTTACATTCTTTCATTGTTTTTGGTAAATTATTCATCATTTCTCTAGGTTACCAATCCCTGACACCCTCACCCAGAAAAGAGAATCTTCCTATACCCTTGTGCCTGAAATCGAGTGCCAGCTAGTGGCGATGGTCACATTTTCCCTTCCATGCATTACTTTTTATTCTTACACCAATATCTTTCCATGCGTCAACACCAATATACGCCTTGTACACTCCCATGATCCTCATGACCCTCATCACCCTCCTCCTTTCTTGCAATGAAACCCATTCCAACTCTTTTGTCATATATGTTACTGTTTGCATTCTGAGATAATTTCCAGAAACAAATCTAGCAGCCCTTTTATGCACCCCATCCCACTCCTGTATTTGATACACAAAATATGGGTCCCATACTACACTACCATATTCAAGCAATGATCTGACCAAAGTTTTGCAACCCAATTCCTTTATTTCTCTCGTGCATCCACTCATCACTCTCTCCAACAAGTGCAGAATTTTGAAACCAATGTGTCCTGTCCAGTTAAACTTGTTATCAAATATTATGCCAAGATATTTATATTTCAAGTCTTCAACAAGCAATTCTTTCCCCACCTTATAATCGTAATCAACATTTAGTTTTTTATTTGTGTATCTAATAAGCTGTCTCTTCTTTGCATTTATCTTCATCCATGTTTACCAACCCAACTAGATATCCTGTCCAGATCACCCTGCAACTGTTTACAGTCCTCTGCCGTTTTGATACTTTAATATAGAATTATTTCATTTGCAAACTATCTAAACTAGTAAACAATTAACACAATTATTCATTAGAATAACGAATAGCAATGAACCCAGTACGCTACCCCGTGGCACTCTCTTTTTTACTGCTACTTCTATTGATACTGCATTTTCTACCCTAACTTTCTGTTTTCTAACTTTTTAAAAATTCATTTACCCAGCAAATCACTTTCTCATCCACTCCAACAGTTGTCACCATATTTACTACCATTTTATGGATCACTTTGACAAAAGCCTTTGAAAGATCTAGTGCTACACTATCAATTTGGCCATCCTTGTCCATTTCATCTGAAATATCTTGCATATATCCCACCAACTGAGATTTCCATAGCTTCACCAGCAGCCGCTAACCTAAAAGAGGCATCCCATCATCACTATAAATGAGCTCCCTCACAGCTTTAACTAACAACTCAAAAAGTAACGCCTTGCCTCTTCTATTTAGGTGTAAGTCATGACTAGTGAAACCCCACCTACCAATGGTGTTTACAGGCACAACCCCCAAGACATAACTAATGCCTTTCGCAAGTACTACTTCCGTTGCCACATTTACCCGCTTCACATCATAGTTCAATTGTGGCCGGTCAAGGCGACTTAGGACCTGCATGAGCTCAACCCTGGTATGCTGCGCCTCCTTCATCTCATTCCTCAGGTCACTCTCTATACTATAACTCGCGTTTGTATCAATACTATTCCCCGCACCTCCCACTATCACTACTCTATCGTCCTTAACGAAACTTCTACGAAATGAACCAATATCTTTTATTACCTGACCTAATGTTACACTAGGCATGAAAAAAAAATGTGACCTCTTAATCTAACTGGTCCTGCAGAAGAGGGTCTCCCAACGCTACTACCTAACAGCAGAACCCTTTATTTCCATGTACGCCCTTATTCCTAAAGCCCTGCTGCTACTTACCTATTCCTACATCTACATGAGGCTCTTTTCCTCTTGACTCTGAGTATAAGTCGAACCTATTTTTAACAGACTTCAAAAAAAGGAGGAGGTTCTCAATTCATCTGTAATTTTTTTTAATGTTCAGCGATATCTTCGCCAATTTTGAACCAATTTAAATGAAATTTTTTTAGTGGATAGGGTGTACCTACAACGTGGTCTCATATGAATTACATTGAGAAACTACCCCTTCTACCCCTTTACACCCCTTAATTTTTATACAAACTCACATTTTTTATCAGATTTCGATGGAACTTTGAACATGTATAGTCAAAAATAATGAGAAAAATATTGTCAACTTTTGGTTTGAAAAAACTGAACCCCTCTCTCCCTATCCACTCCCTTAATTTTTGCCAATTTTCTTTATACAAAGCTACAGTCGGCACCATTTAACTGATCTCCATTGAAGTTGGCATATACATGTAATTTTTAATGGAGAAGGTTTCTGACCAAAAAAAAAAAAGAAAAGAAAAAACACTTTTACACGCCTTAATTTTATAGAAACCTACATTTTTTAATTGATTTTGATTGAACTTTGCACATGTATACTTTAAAACAAAGAGAAAAATCCTGTCTACATTTGGTCTGCCAAAGCACAACCCCTAACCCTCCTTCCACATCCTTAATTTTTTTCAATGTTCTGTATAAAAAGTTATAGTCGAAACCGTTATACCGATTATCATAGTTGGCATATGCATGTAATTTTTCATGGAGAAGGCTTCTGCCCAAAATTTTTTAAAAAACACTCCTCTTCTCCTTTACACCCCTTAATTTTTATATAAACCCACATTTTTTATCTGATTTCGATATAACTTCGCATGCGTATACTTTAAAACTAATAGAAAAAGAAAACTACTGTCCACATAACTTTCACAAAAACGCAAACCCAATCCCCCCCCTTTTTTTACCCGTTTAATTACTGTCAATATTCTTTATATAAAGCTACCGTTTCTATCCGATTTTGAAGGAAGTAATCACATGTATAATTCAAAACAAACATAAAAATACTGTCTACATTTGGTTCCTAGAAGCCAAAAATCTCTCCTCCTTTCCACCCCCATAATCTACACAAAGCTACAGTTTCTATCCGATTCTGAAGGAAATTTTCACACGTATACTTCAAAACATACAGAACAATTGTGTTTAAATTACTTTGCAGAATACCAACCCTTCTTCCCTTCTACCCCAACCCCTCATAATTCTAATGTTCTTTATAGATACCCAAAGTTTTTATCAGATTTCGATGGAACACTTCACATGTATACTTAAAAAATGTCCACACTAGCTTTACAAAAACCAAACTACTCCTTGCCTCTACACCCCTTAATTGTTTTTTATACATACCTATAGTTTTTATCTGATATCAATAGAAATTTACACACGTATAAATCAATCAGAAAAGACAATCTACATTTGATATACAAAAACCCATTCCCTCTTCCACTTTACCCCATCCCTTTTAATTTCCAATGTTCTTTACAAAAATCGATAGTTTTAAATCCCGTCAAAATCAAGTAATCAATTTTTAAGTCATTGCAGAATATACGTAAAATAAATGTGTTCTATTGTCTCAACATGTAACTCAGTTTTCAACTTGGACCCCAAGCTTTCACGTTATGAAAACCAATTAAAAATCTATATTTTCTGTGTAATGCCGGAACAAATAGATATATTCCAGAGACAGATTTGTGTAGGTGGTATGTATTAATGCCCAGATGTTACATGTTTCGATTAAGGAGCAGCAGCTTTAACAGATGTTATGATTAGATCGAAACACAGCTTGGAGCTAAATGTAAACTGAGATTCCTTAACACAACATCCAATTCACCCCGTTCTGGAAGTTGTTGTGGTATATGAAGGCAGATTTTTTTTTAAAAAATGCAAGCGCTTTAACTAATGAGCTTCCAGGAAGTTCGCAAAATGAGAACTGCTGCGGCATATTTAAAATACAAAACCAACTATAATACCACTAAAAATTTAAAAATAAAATAATTGTTTAAAAAACATAAAAACCGCAATCAAAAAAAAGCACACTAAAAATTTTAAAATAACTTTTTACCTTGCTTAGAAGAAAGTAAATCTAGATGGACAATATTTTACATTACTGTTAATGAAATTTTTGCATTAATTAGTTATTTTTGCAGTCGGTTCCAGCCAAAGCAAGAAAAACAATAAGATAAAAACAATAATTGATCAAAAATCATGTTACTACTTACATAAAATTAATGTTAGAAACAAGTTTCAACAAAACTTAAACATACAGATGATACGCCGATATTATACTAACTGTAAAGTGTGTACTGTATGATGCAACCTACCAACTGACACTATAGCGCCAGAGATATGACCAATAAGGCCGAGCCACAGATTAAAATACTATTAATTTGTTTCCCTAACCGGTTTCCCGGAATTACACTATCTGCCTCACGACATGCTGTAAAATATTTGGAATTTTTGTTCGTACTCCCCGTTTCGTCTCGAACACCAAATGAAGTTCAGTAATTCGATCTTCGCAATATGACAGCTGGCACCGACCCCAAAATAACTCATTATTGTAAAAATTTCAATAACAGTTATGTAAAATATTGTCCATTTAGATTTAGTTTCTTCTAAGCAAGGTATAAAGTTATTTTAAATTTTTTAATGTGCCTTTGTTGGTGGCGGTTTTTATGTTTTTTTAAACAATTATTTCATTTCCTACAATTTCTGATATATCTGACTTCTTCATGTCAATAAACATATTTCTCCTACGACCTGTTACCAGTTCGCACCCATCCTTCTCAAATTCTTCCAACCCACTAGCTCTACCTTTTGCTTCTAAAGCACGAGACTCGACAAGCTCAGCCCCCACAGGCTGAGCTTCCACAGGCGGAGCTAACACAGGCCACGCCTCTACAGGCTGAGCCTCCACACGACGAGCCTCAAGAACCCTGCTCCTTACACGCAACTCGCTCATCGTTTCATCCATCTACCTAATCCGTAAGACAAAGTGAACAAAACCATGGGAAAGCCTCATTTATTTCCCACGTTTCCTCTTGCCTACGTGCCCAAATCAAACCACTTCTTACACCAACTACACCCCAACCCCTTCGCAACGTACCTGCGACAGGCCCCACACTTTCCAGTCATGATTTTTGGCAAATACTTCTAGCACCTTCTAAACGAACCTTAAATTTATTTGATAAAGTAGTCTAATAAAGTTTATGCTATATTTTTAACGTTTTCATCAAATTTGATAGACGCTTTACTTCTCAATCAAGTTATTGTAATTAGTAGGTAGATAAAAATACTTTAATCAAGCTTTCATCTTATTTCAAAATCAAAAAATAATCGAAAAAGAAATGAATATTAGCCACTAAGAATATGTGATTTTTGAAGCTGTAATACCGAATTAAAAATGTTTTTATTTCGCCTCACTAACAGTAAGCCTAACTATTTACTTTACAATCCAAATCTTTAATCTAATTTAGAAGGTAAATTTTAGCTATTGACTAAGTTATATCAGGTTTAGTGCAAAGCAGTTCACACACACAACCAATATGCCCTACGTTGTCATTTGTTAAACATTGTAATCTGCTGTTGTTTGTCGCTCCGAAATAAGTTGATGCCATTGATTGTTGGTTCACTAAGGTTAAGATCAATTCTTAAGCTCAAACATTTTACATCTATACGTTCCGTATCCGGTAATCTGAGCCATTTGTAAATTGTAACTTGTGCTTTATTTTCAGAGGTTACTGGCCCATTTTAACTTAACCAAGTACAAAAATTTCTTATTTCTGCATTGACAGTGTCCTTCACAACCTGCAACGTTTCTCCTATTTCGTAAACACAAACTTCAACTGAAAATCTCATCATATGGGTACGAGTATGTTAGTACCTTATTCAATAACGGTTAGTGTTGAACCATGTAGCAGGCCTTTGCCGGTTCTACTCCATGCCGAAGTGATTAATATGCAGGATTAAATTTTTGACCGGACATTTAATCGTTCCGCTAATCGAAAAGGAATCCCCACAGTTGACAATTTGGGAGCCAATATCGATGATACAACATTGCCATAGACTTTGTTCATAACCATGCATAGCGCCATCGTATACTCCTTTTAACATAACCCCAATTATATATCTATAAGCAGTTGATAAAGTGCCTCGTATGTTCCTCTCCCTTTACGAAAACCGAATTTATATTGTGGGAGGTGGTTATTGTATACTAATAGCCATTCTAAACGTTTTTTTACTGTGCACTCCAGGTTTTTAGTCTGCAGCATGTCCTTGCCAGAGTTTCGAATTAGGATAGTTCTGATAATTTTCATTGGTTTAGTATACAGACCAGAGGTGGCCAACCCAAATGATCTTGTGGGCCTTTTTTTTTGTGTGTGTGTGTGTGTCATTGCCTCAACGGCTGTGTATGAAGCCCCACTACCTTCGGTAGCTTTACTTCTGGGTTTCAGGATGGTTTGGTTTTGGGACACTTTTTATTTGATCACTTTCAGGGGAAAACCAGGGCTTTGATCATCAGAGATGATCTTAATGGTGAAAAACCCCTGCATTTTTCATGTGCTTCTTTGTCTGTTTTGTGGCTGGTGTCGTTTTTGCTTTATTTATTGTGGTTGGTAGAGTATGCTCAGGGGCACTTTGTACTTGTGCCATTGCATAGGCATGACTGTACCGATATTTTCGGTTCTTTCGTTTCTGTTTTCATTTAATTTCCTGATGAATGCTTCTGTTATGGTAAAGATTTCAGTATTGATTAGTGGAATGTCAGTTTGGTTGTGCAGTACGTCTATAGGTGTGTACATTGGCGCATTGAGTATCATTCGGAGGCATCGATTTTGGAGTCTTTTGGATGTGTTGGATGTTGCTGTGACTTGCCATCCCCCATATCTGGCAGCCATAGAGGATGAACGGTCGTATGACAGATTTGTAGAGTCTTATTTTAGTGTTGGTCTGAAGGTTATTGCTGCGTAGCACTGGTGATAGGTTCATTGCTACTGCTAAGCCCTTTGTTCTTCTGTCCATGATGTGTTGGCGGAACAGTAGCTTACTATCTAGAGTTATCCCTAGATATCGGTGCTCTTTGGTCCATGCGATGTTTTGTCCCATGATTTTTAGGGTTTCATTTATTTCTGGTCTTTTTTTGGTGAAGTATATACAGGCACATTTATTGGGGTTGATTTTGACTTTGTTTTTCCTGCACCAGTTGCAAAAGGCGTCTAGTCCTTGCTGTAGGTGTCTGATGTTCAGGTCCTTTCTTCTTCCCGTTGTGAAAATGGTAGTGTCGTCAGCGAATTTGGCCATCTTCACGTGTGGTGGTGTCGGGATCCTGTTGATATAGACGTTAAATAGCGGCGGGGCTATGACGGAGCCTTGTGGGATTCCGGCAGGTATTGGGCACTTTGGAAATGCATTATACGTATCTCCGCGGGCCGCATATAAAATTATTTATCCCCATATTAGATTTAGACCCACTATAAACATTTGTTTGCAGTGAAAAATTGAAACATTATTGTGTTTGCTATTATCTTACATGTAATCATAGATAATATAATAATAATGACACTAAACGCACATTGTAAAGAAATATATAACACTAAAAATTAAATATAAAAATATTTTGTAGAAGTGTGATGGATCTCGCGGGCCGGAAAAATGTTCAAGGCGGGCCCACCTGTAGCATAACAGATTACTCAGGGAAGAGATAAAAGAATAATAATTACACTGGGGGGAAATCGGTAGCTATGGAGACCAGATGGTAACAAGAAAGCAAGAAGATCGGACGAGCGAAATAGTTTAGTTCGCGGTTTTGAGTAGATGATATAATGTTACTGAAACCAAATGACCTTAGTATTCTTCGGACTTTTACGAATGAAGATTATGTTTTTTAGGTAAGGGTGTCAGGGACTGGAATGAGTTACCAAGAGAAATGATGAAAAATTTACCGAAAAGTTGAAAGAGTTTAAAGATAAAATTTGTATAGGGCAAATGTAGGTGGGTGCAGGATAGGGGGAAGATGGAGATGTAGGGAAATTGCCACCGGAGCATGTGCTCCATTCCAATTAAATTAAATTAAAATTAAGTTAAACGAGAATAAATGTCAAATGAATCATAAGAAAGATTATTAATATTCAAATATGAGAAGTTAATAAGTTCGAACATTAAAGTTTCATCACAAGTCTTAAACGGTTACTGTATCCCAGCTCCGATAGTAGGAAAAGAAGATTTTTTTTATAAAATACGACACACATTCACATACGGGGGCGATGAAATACTTCATCCACCAAACTAATTGGGTCGCAATGACAGGAAAGATAAGCTTAGAGAAGTATGGTGTCGCACTAATGTTTATTTGAATACTTTCTTTCCTCGTACCATTCGTGATTGGGTAGATGATCCGAACCGCCAGTGTCCTGTAAGACAGTCCATGTGTTTATTCCTGCTGGTGACGCAATATGTCCACACTGATTTATACTGTCTCGGTTTCGATACTGAAGTTAGTTTTCCATCACTAAAAACTACTAAATTCATCTGATCCACTAATTCCATAATATTTTGAACCACCATGGCCGTTCTACTGGTTTCCTATAGCGAGCTGTGAGCTCTAAAATCTCCCACTATCATTAGTTGAGGAGGGAGGTGAATAAACAATACTAAAAGTCACTTTTTCTAGCAACAACATTAGGTGGTCGGTATACCGCGATCACTGTCAGAGGTATATTATTTTCACTCGTACTAACTGCATGTATCGCTTTTCCAATCTCCTTTCCGGTTGTTTCTGATCGAATTCCACTGCCAATTACTTTCCGAATGCACCTGGGATGTTACTGTCTTTAACGACTGCACAGTCGCTCAATGTTTACTGCTCCGAACTTGTAGAAGTCTATTAAAAATAAGTAATCAAAGGCTGTTATAATTATTGTGCACATTGTCGGTGAAGTCCAGAAGTAAGAAAGTAGCTAGGATAGAGGAAACATTTTAGATGGTATTATTTTAGGACTTTTCTTTTGTTAAGCACCTGCCAATGCGAACTGTCTTGGTTTTGTTGCTGCTCGGACTTAATATATATATTTATTCCACACACCTTGATCCATGCGACCAAAGGTGGGGGCAAAAGCTAGTAAACAGATATAAATTAATGTTAAAATTTTCAGAAATTATAAAAGTCCAATAATAATAACCTATAAACCATTCACGTTATATATTTTTGTAATATACAACATTTAACAAAATGTTTAATTCTGTCTCGTCTTTGTCTCTGTGTTACATTATACAATATTCAACTTCTTAACAGGGAATTAATAAATAGAGGAATACGCACGTTTTCCCAGAAAACATACTTCGTGTTGAATCTGAAACCAATTCACGCAATTCGAATTACGAAGTTCTCTTCCTCCTACTATTAACCAGTCTTTTGTAGAAGTCTTTTTTAATTAATATTTTTGGAAAATACTTTGATATACAGTGGAAGAATAGATTTTATTTCATTAGACATCTGATGCAGTAAGAAAAACTTACACCAACTTTTGCGTTTATTTTTAATGTGTATAAATTTAAAGGGAAATGCTGATGAAAAACAATCAGAGAAAATAAGCTTAACATTCTGAATTTTATTTATGTACCAAATGTTATGTACTGTGGAAAAAAGTGAATATTTGATTAAAACGTTTAACCTAATAATTGCTGGTTTTAGGTGATCGCAGACTGGTCGTCGGTTATACTGCAGTTCTCGTCCTTTAAGGCAAGGGGAGAGCTGCTGCTGAAGGGAACGGAGACCGGTGAGATTATTGCGGCACTCGAAGACAGCCTTATGATTCTGGGTTCATTACTTTCAAACAGATACAATACACCATTCAAGAAGGACATACAGATGTGGGTGCAGAACCTCAGTTCCACATCGGAGATCCTAGAGAACTGGATGCAAGTGCAGAACCTGTGGGTCTATCTGGAGGCAGTATTCGTTGGAGGTGACATTGCCAAGCAACTGCCCGCAGAGGCAAAGCGCTTCTCGGGCATCGATAAAACGTGGGTAAGGATCATGCAGCGAGCTCGTGAGAAACCCGCCGTCATCGAATGTTGCGTTGGGGATGAGTCGATGGGACAGCTACTGCCGCATCTGCTGGAGCAACTGGAATCATGCCAGAAGTCACTTACAGGCTACCTAGAGTCAAAAAGACTCATCTTCCCCAGGTTTTTCTTCGTTTCCGACCCGGCCCTCCTCGAGATCCTGGGACAGGCTTCAGACTCGCACACCATACAGGCACATCTTCTCAACGTGTTCGAGAACGTCGCCCAGGTAAATTTTGTACTCCTTAGCAAACATTATTACCGTACAACTTTAAAAATTATACATTTTAAATGTTAACTGTACGGGTTATTTCTGAAGTCTGGTAAAATTATCAGAACAGCAAAAACTTCTTCTTTTTTTTTTTTTTTTTCAACCTACTATCTAAACCACTGCTTTTCAAGCTATGGTCACGGATCACCTGTGGTCCGTGAAGATGGGATGGGTGGTCTACAGAAAGAATGTTAATTCTAGTTGAATTAGAGATGATATGACAAAAAATTCTTCACAAAAAGCTATCAGGTTTTTTTTTTTTTTTTTTTTTTTTTTATGGCTTTTGGCTACTGAGGCCATACAGCCAGCTCAATGTGATTTGTTGCTATCAACTATTGACACTACAGGATGGACACAACACTTAAACACCCATGCCCTCGGTCGGACTCGAAACGGCGACCTTCGGTACGTGGAGCTAGCGCTCTAGCCCCTACGCTACCGAGGCCTGCAGCTATAAGGTTAAACGAGAGTATAGCTGTAACTTTGTAAAATATTTCAACGACTAGGTAAAAATCTGTTATTTTCAGGACATGAGGTTATTAATGCATTGTTGCAGTAGTAAAATACATTTCCAGATGGCATCAAAGAGGCGTTACTTTAAGAAACGATTTAAGAAGTCCTATTTATTGGTGTAGGTCGGTACGTACCGATAATAATTGCAATGGTTTGTTACTAACATACAGATAGGTAAGAAATGAAGGTCCGTTTAAGTTGATCGTCCTGGTCATCGGATTGAAAAAGTTGGAGAAACACTAGTCTAAGCAAACAATTTCAAGGGCGTATCCAGGATCAGAACTAGAGGGGGGCAGGATTTGAACTAGGGGGGGGGGGCAACTCATTTTGGTTTCGAGGGTGGGGTAGGGGACTGAAACATGACATTACAAAATCAAACTCAAACCTATTCAGGATACTATTTTTATCATTGATTAATATAGTAACCCAACTACTTAATCTAAGGACCTAGTATGTAGTTAATTAAGATCGTAAGTCAGTTAGTTTTTTAAGTAAACATTAATTGTCTCGGATTTTCAATTTCAATAATTTTGTTTGGCAATATCTCATGGTGTTCTTTCACGAAATTTCGATGCACACTCATCAGACATAATCCAGTCAATCTTTCTCTCCCAAAGTACTCCTGAACTAGTTCTTCACTCGTCGAAGCGTACTGAAGGCAACTTAATTTTTCTTCTAGGGGGGCAGCAGCCCCCCCTCTCCCCCTCGCTGGATACGCCCATGAACAATTTATCAACAGCTTCAGTTGTACACGTTGGGTTGTATTAAGCGCAAGTTGAAATATTAGTATAACGAAAGAAACCCAGGGAAAAGGGAGTAATGGAAGCAAAGCTGCCGCGCCGAGAAGGAGGGCCACCTGTCAGACTTTGAAGAGATCAAGCAGCCATACCAGCGGATGCCAGTGGAGATGCGGTCAAAGGCATACAAGAGCATCTGCTTTGAAAATCTGACGCACTTTGACCACAACAACGTCATTCTGGTTACGGAGCGGATGAACAAATTCACCGTGCCTACCCGTACACGCACAATGAAAAAAGCATCCGCCGATTGCACGCCGACAGTAGATGCTGTCATGGGCAGCAGCGCTCCTGTTATACCACCATTGCTTACAGAGGAGGAATATGAGGCCGCAGACACGATGTCCGTGGACACAACGGTGCGGCACTGATAGAAGATGGCCGTGTACTGGCAATAACAGTCAACTTTGAGGGCAACTGGATGTCGTATTGCAAGTCCTTACGCCTCAATAAGGCACTCCCCTTCTTGTGTTGGCCAGGCAGAAACGAGATACGGCTCTTTTTGTCATGGCCCAGCAACCTGAAAGTCGTGAAGGGGCAGATGCGGAGGGATGACATCTAATTCACGACAAACGAACGACGCGGGCAGCAGCGGAAACTGGTCGACCGTGGACTTCCGGTTGAGATGGAAGTCAAGGTCTTGGCGGGGAAACCCATCAGAATAGAGAAGAAAGGACCAACACCGCCAGATTTCATACAATGTTATAACTGCCAGGGCTAGCAACATCTATCCTTGCAGGACACGAGACCCACGCGCTGTCTGAGGTGCAGCAAGGGACCTCGAGTCACCCAGTGCCCACATCCGTGACAGCAAATATTTTGCATTAACTGCAAGATGGCGGGACACATCCACTCCTATGCGGATGCTCCCCACCACCCGAAGGGAGCCACCGCTCCATAAGACGCCCGCTGTGGGAGGGCCCAGCAGCAGCACACAGGCTGGAGACGCCGGCGGGAGGCTGGGCGAGACGCATCGCGTCCAGTCCCGGCCGACAGCGGCGACCAGCTGACGACCGTGCTCCACGCTCTTACAAGAGCTCAGGCTACAATGTCGGAGCTGGTGGCCAAACTGCAAACACGACAGTAAAACCGTTTTGACCAAGAAGCCGACGCCTCGCCAGACCACTCCATACCCGGCCGGTCCGATCTTCAACCACGCCATAGTATAAAACCGACGCATTTGCGGAAGCAGGGTAGAGGGGCGGAAAAAGCTGCCCAAAGTGCCCAGTGACGCCATGGGTTACCTATGGTGCCACGAAGTTCAATTGTTTGTTTGTTTGTTTGACGGCGCTATAGTTGACGACGGCCAGCCGAGACAGAGAGCAGCTCGAGTTGCGCGCACACTATGGTAAAGAGGCGGCGGCCAGTGTCACCAGATGATACGCCCGCGCGCCGCCAGGCGGCACCACTTCCGCAGCGAGATATACTCGGTGGCGCTCAGTCTCCACCACGCAATGGAAGAGGATGGTCGACTCGAGACCACTCCGTTCATTGAGAGGGGTGTCACGGCCGGCCACCAGGATGCTACACGGGAGCAGCCTTGCCAGCTGAGGGCTGCACCTGGGGTGGCGTCGCAGTCTGCGCCCTCCAGGGGTGGCGGAAGGTCGGGTCAAGCCGATACCCCAGTGGGTAGGAGTGCTCGGAAACGATATCTGGTGCTGCGGCGTGCCACGAGGCTGCACTACTGGAACAGCCTGGGCGTACGGCAGCACGAGGCTCCGGCGTCCAGTCACTACCGCGTGGCGACGGTGATCAGTCGGAGTCGGGCAGCCCGTCAAGTTGTTGCTGCCAGAGCCATGCGGCAGGGAAGGACTCTGCAAACTCGAGAGCAAGCACGAGCTGCCATGACGCTTCACCCCAGTACATTGTGGACGACGATAGCCGGTTGGGTACTGACGTCCCTATCTACATTCGCTGCTACACCCCGACCCACGAGTACTTCCTCGACTCAGCGAAATACACAATAAAGGAGCTAATCAAGTATCTCCTAACGGAAGGAGGCCCATGGGTGCTAGAGCTCAGAGTCAATACCGGCGAGAAAGTCTACGCCTGGCGGCTTCCCTCCGAGACCACTAAGGTGCTGACTCGAACGCTTTGCGAGTCGAAGTACGCATATCTCGCCGAGCCAATCATCGAGGAGGGAATGGACTGGTCGAGACATGTACCATTCCCGACCGTCTATGCAGAAAACTTCGACGAGGACAAATACCTGGATGCCCTCGATGCCAGACTTCTCACACCAGTTACACCTAGCGGAAAGAACGGGTATTCAACCAGGATGAAGACGGTAGAGAGCCCAAACACGCCGAACAACAAAGAAGTCGACCAACCACCCTGAAAGCACCATCTCGCCGAGAACCGAGGCACCCAGGAACGACGAGCAGGCAGTCGCCACTCTAAAAGCCATGGAACATCTGCTCCAAGCCTCCTCGCCGCCACAGCAGGCCAGCATGTCCGAGATACTCCACCAGACGGCAACGTTCCCGGAGAAAACACCGGCAGCACTGGCGGCGTTCATCACCGACTGCACACTACAGATGACCATCGAGACAGCCATCGACCGCCTCGGTGGACGAAGGAACCAAGACAAACCCAAGCAGCGAGATAGTCCGCAGCCAAGTGCGGAAAAAACAGCAACTGGAACCATGGAACCCGACGTTTCTGGGCGAGACGAGAAACACAAACCACGACAGGAAGCTGGACAGAGCCGACCCCTGACGGAACCAGCAGCCGAGCATCCAGCGGAAACCAGACACCAAGGGAAAGACCAAAACACCAGGGATGATCGGAAGAGGAAACAAACCACGATCAGTCAGTGCTTTGGATGCCAAGGGTTCTGGCATCGGGCGAATGAGTACAACGACAAAGTGTGATGTGTCTGCTGCGGGGGAACCCAAAGCGTCGCAGTCTGTACGCGTCCGGGTGATGCCACGCCGACGTGTACAAACTGTGGGGCTGACCACGCGGCGTGCTACGGCGGATGTGCTGTAAGGAAGAAGCTGCAAGCCTCTACCGACGCCAACCAAATCATATCCGGAATGCGAGAGAAGAAAAACGCCAAGAGAAGAAGAACAGGAAATCAACACCGAATATCCAAGCTGCTATAGGTTAAGACCACTGAACAAGGTAGCGGTCCACCACCAGCCCCAACACTGCTGCAGACACGACCATCGAGAACAAACGGACAACCAGTTGGGGAAATTCATCCAGCTCATAACGCAGCTGATTACGACGATGATCCCCAACAGATGTAGTAAAACCTAAAAGGGTTTTCAATAAGGATGACACCTGATATCCACAAGGATGTCAGTGACATACCGTAGCCATTTTCCCCCTTAAAGAGAATAAAAAGCATCCCCAAACAAACCCATCAAAAACAAGCAACACATTTTTTTTAATTATTTTTATTTTCTTACAACTTTTTACAGTCTAACATCTAGTATCTAAATTAGGCCATATTTACAATAAAAATACGGTTAAGTTGTTACATAGATTTCCACTACCTAGCGAAATCAAGTGAGTTGTTGTTTACAGTTAGAGTACTGTTGTAAGTATAGGCGTTTTATTACAAAAATTTAAGTGCTTGACTACATGTAGGTTAAATTTTAATAAAAGAAAAACTGATATTAGTAACATAACCCCTTAATTAACACACCATCACTAGTTTATTACAAATTTTACTACGTTACTGCTAACTACAGTATAAAAGTCAGTTTTCTTTTAGGATAGATCTTCAGCGGGATCCACGTCCTCCGGAATTCCTTAAGGTCTGGCCCATCAGATGCGATTATGCGATTTCTGGAATGACCAAGACCGTTCAGGGTCTTCAGAGGGGTTCCCACCGGCTTCCGGCGACTGTGAATCCCAACTCCTATTTGGGTCAATACGGTGCTGAGGAGGTAGAGCTACTCAGGTAGCGTGACCTTTACATAAACATGACGTTGAGGCATTGATACACACGCAAAAATAACCGGCCGAGATCAGCGTTTCTATATGCTAGTGCTAAACTGCTAAATGCCGTTATGTGTGCTCATGTACGCGGATTCTACTCGCTTGCTTAGCGAAGGGGATTGTGTTAGGTTCCCTATTTCTTCTTCCCTCCCTCTCGAGTTATTAAGGATTTACCACTCCACAGCCCACTCTTGCGGGAGTGGAATCCCGAGTGAGAGTAAAGGTTATTCTTGGGCTTGATACCATGCGGTGATAACTAAGGCCCAAGAGCGAAACCTTCCCCCCCCTCCCCCAACCCGCTAAGATGACGGCTACCAGTACCAGCAGCGACTTCTTTGGCCTGGAGAATGTTAACTTCTCCAATGATTGCCAGCCTTCCGACTACGAACAAGACCAGACAGGAGGGTTTAGAATCCCTGAGGAAGACCATTCTGAGGTAGAAGACAACCTGGCACCACCACAAGACTCGTCTGCTTTTCGCAAGAGAAGTCCAAGTATCCCGGTTGGCAAAGAATAATTGAAGGAGCGGATCACAGCACTCTTCAAAAGGACAAACAAAAAGAAGAAAAATCAGACGTCGATCCGCGCTGTTACATCATTCCCGGCTACACACAGCCGACTTACTTTATTCGACATTTTGTCGACTTATTACGGTGAAGTCACAGAACCGTCAAGTCATAGGAAACGACGAAGAAACTACCGCGTTGGAACATAAAAGAAGCTGTCCACTATCTAACGTACCTGACGAAGAAGTCTTTTTTTCATCCGCGGAGAACTGCCAAAACCTCTCCAGTCCCGGACGAGGACCAAACAATTGTCAAACCAGTATCAGCCACTACAAAGTGAGCCACTGCTCCCAAAAGTAACTACATACCATCAGTAGTTATGCAATTTGACGATAGCTACAAAAGACTACACGAATGGGTGGACATTGTCGTGAAAAACCCGTTCACTGCAAAGACTGCCAGAAGGGATAAACTTGCTCACAGACAACAACATCCTCTATTGTACCTTCCCCACAAGGGCAGTGAAGTTACTGAAGGTTTTCCTCAGAGGCATTCCGCGGTCCTTTCCAACCAACGATCTCAATCAAGAACTCCTAGATTTTGGTTTTGTTCTGCAGAGTAGCACAACTTAAGAGACTAGGAACAAACGATTCATGTCACTGTTTCTGGTGATTGCAACGGATAAACCTAAGAACAGGCCTTTTTAATATAGAATATATATGCTCCCTCAAGATTTCGGCTGAGACACTAAGGGCAACATTAGAACCGGCTCAGTGCTACAAATGCCAGTTGTTCGGCCATAGAGCCTTTTTGCGTAAAATGCACTGGATTCCATGACTCCAATGACTGCACTACACAGTAGAGTCGAGATGCAGCTAAATGTGATAACTGTGGATGAAACCACGTTGCCAGTTACAGAGGCTGCATCGCATGAAAGTTCGTCCACGATCAACTGAGAGGTGCCAGAACTTCTCAAAACAAACGCAATAAAAAGGATCTTCCGGCCTCTGGTAGGAGAGTCAAGTATGTACCACAACCACAACGGTCAGACAAAGCGCCAGCAACTCTCCACCTGTCTAGGCAAGAGAAAAAGAAGAGTGAATCTGTAAAGCAGACAATTCGGCGCAAGGACGAAAAATCCCACACAAGCACCACTCACCTCCTCACAGAATAGCTACAATATGTCCGTTTGGGCAAAAGACGAGCCTACACATTGCCCTTACAACGGAGGCAGACCCGACATCCTCGACGTACTAATAACTAAGAATCTCAGAGGGTTCATCGCTGCTTCGACTGCCAGTCATCTTCTAAATCGGAGCAGACATCTGGCTGGCTGAAGACAGGCCTAGATATGATCTCGGAAAAATCAACTGTAGAAGATACAAGGAACTGGTAACGGAAGTCCTAGTCGTTCCTCCAGCCGACAACAACCCAGCCTCAATCCTATATGTCTTCGAAAGTGCGGTGTTAAATGTCATCTCAGTCACCACCACTATGAAAATATTCAAAAATCTATCACTACAACTTCCACCACACCTCCTGGCGGCCACCAAGCACAAAAATGGGGTCGGCAAGGAGTGGAGGCTCACTAAGAACCTGAAAACCAGCAAGCTACTTAACTGTCTCCAAAAGGAACGAAAAGTTTCTCTGACAGTACACCGCAATCGGGAATGGGAGGCCAGCCTTTCAATGCTACTACCTGATGACGGTATCCTATGGTTTACGAGGAAGAAATCTTGAATCCCACCACTATTTGCAGAGCATACCTATATTTATCGTACATAGGACAAGACCAATTCCTTGGCAGACGTCTTTGAAAGAAACTTGCATCCAACCCCTAGCGACCAGGACGCACTAGAAGCCGGCGCCTATGAGTCCTCCTGGAAACGGAGGACGACGTGGACCAAAATATTGAGCACATATCTTCCCACGAAGTTCACAGCAGCATTGCAAATCTTCACCCAAGGAAATCCTCGGGTCGTGACAAAATAGGCAACATTTGATTGCGCAGTCAATAACCTCGCCAAGATTTTCAACTCTGTCCTTGACCCTAAGACCTTTCATAGACGATGGAAACAGGCTGAGGTAACGCGATCCACAAAAGTGGGAAGAACCCTTCAATCCCACAAAATTACCTGAGTAACTTATGCTCAAACCCCTGAATCACCACATAGACTTGCCAAAAATCTCACCCAACTATCAACTAGGGTTCCACCGAGGCACTCGACCACGCAACAATTGTTGAGGGTGGTCGAGACGGCTACTAGAGCAATTAACTACAAAGAGCACTATGGTCTACTCCTTCTAGATGTCTCCACTGCCTTCGATTCGGTATGGCACTCCAGACTCTTGCTACAGCTATACGAGCAGGGATTGCCAGGTCAATACGTTATATCTAGAAGACCGTACTTTCAGGGATAGAGTCGGAAAAGTTCACTCATCCGAGCGAAGAATCCAGGCTGGTTTTCCTGATGGGTCGACCCTGGGTCCAGAGCTATACTCTCTCTACACAACCAACGTACCAACGTACCAACTCAAGACAGGATCCACACCGCAACCTACGCTGACGACACTGCCTACTTCACCCGCAGTTACAGCAAGCCGATTGTCACGCGGCACATGTAAGAGATACTGGGCGAGGTGGTGGCGAATAGAGATATATACCCCGTCAAACCCAAAGCAATAATACTAACCAGAAGGACGGGACCACGACTGCGTCCGCAGTCAGACAAGCAACTGAAACTAAACGACAAAAATAATACGACAAAATAGTACCCTGGTCTAAATCCGTACGATACCTCGGAGTAACCCTGGATTCCAGCTTACACAGCGCACACACAGAAGACGTACGCAAACGCGTAGCGCTAGACTACAAGCGCTGTAACCCCTGCTAAACAGGGTCAGGAAGCTCTCCGCGTCTGTAGGTGTTCGAATCTACTACATACTGGTAAGGAAAATACTAGAATACACCTGCCCCGTATGGGTGGACACCTCCAGGACCAACCTCAACAGACTCCAAACTATATAGAACTAAGCCTTGAAGAGAGCCTCCTTACATCTCAACTGCAGATTTTCCACGAAAGCCATCCATGAAGCAACACGAACGCCAATGCTATCAGACAGATCTAAGGAACTAGTGTCAAAAATCTATAAAGTAGCTCATCAGACACAAAACCCCAAATTAAACGAGCTCGGGACTCATCCAACCAGGCCAGAGAAACAACTCAGGACCCCAAAAAAAACACACCAAAACTTGAAGAAAAACAAAAAATTAAACCTTAACACATAAAAAATACTAGGAGTAAATGTCGGAAGACAAAAACTCCAATCTACAACGCGACAACACCACTCGACCGGCGGACGCCAAGGTGAGATGACCACGCGGGCCGCCCGCGCCTGCAGCGCCTCCCGCATCAGCTGGCGCAAGCAGTGACCGACGCCACTAACAGAATCCCTGAGATGGTCGCGACAGCGACTGCACAAGCAGTAGCAGTCGCAGCAGAAAGCTTACAACCCAACGGGGATCGGAAAATGTCACAACCTGAGCGATTGACAACAAATCCACCACCATTAACTTAAGGGGCAGATGTAACTATAGAGCAACAGGCACCACTCCTCAAGTCCAGCCAATGCCTTCGCTCTCTCTCAACAAGCACGCTGGCAGATAGCAGTTCTAGGTTGTGCATGTTATTTAATAACATTTTGAAGCATACGCGAATAAATTAACTGACAGAACACTGAAATAAACGTATGTATTGCGTTTAAATTGACATATCAATCATTGGATGCTTATATTTACGTAACATTCTTTTGATATATAGAAGTATTCATTAAATTCTTTATCAATAGATATGTGAGATAAGAGCTTTAATTTTCGAGCATCAATGTTGTTACTTAGCATGGATCAGAATTATAACTGGCATTTGACGTTACAGCAGAGGGCATTGTGGTGGACGGGCGAATCTTTTTTCGCTCTGCCACTTCCCGAGAGGTATATTAAATTGCGGGTATGACTCTATGTCATGTGAGTGGTAGTAATCGTAAATGATACTCTCAGTAAGGATATTTACACATCGACAACTTTATTTACACCAGGATTATATACATAATTAGTCATTCCTCTTCTCCTAGCTCCCTTCAACATGAAAGTCATCTAGTGCTTGCTCCTATCGCATGACATCCCGGATATGATTCTCTAATGGTTTCATTCCACCTGTTAGAATTACTGTTGCTGGCGTAGACTCAGCTGGTGTCGACGGCTGTCGTCCGCTGCTAACCCCTGAGCATAGTTTGATATAGCTAAGACCTGCTGAGAGCGACCTGAGACCGACAGACAGACCTCTCCTCCTAAGTGCACCCAAGTTTTGACCCCGACCTCCAACCATTCAGGGCCATTGGACAAGTGATAGGGCGTATCGCCCACCAATCGTGGCTTCTGCTCCGCTCCCATCCTTTGACAAATGACGTCGTGTTTCAGCATATTTTTGCTGATATCTGACCTGCTTCCTTGGCCATTATCTTCCGCATAGCCACATTCCATTACCTTCAATTATTTTCTTTCGTTGTTGCAACTGGCCTGCTTTAGCTGTCACTGTACGAAATCATTACTACTGCCCAGCTTTCCCCAAAAATCCCAAAGGGCCACTATAGCATAAATAATTTAATTTTTTTAAATACTTTAAACTGTATCCTATTATTGAAATTATTAAACCGTTTGAACGGAAATGGTTGCAGACTGATCGCGATCTGTGCAGCCTACACTAAAATTAAAACAAATATATTGGTATAATGTAAGTTTATAAGGTTTATTTTAATTTCGTTTACTTTCACTGAGCAATATCTGAAGCTATTATTTCAGCAACATGTAACTGTGTCAGCCATTCAAACGTTATTATATCGGACTGAATTACGGATAACAAAAAAGAAAGGTGTAAAAATCCTTGAAGATTTTTGATCAAATTTATATCGCGATGCATTAATGCAACTAAAATGCGATATAGTAAATGTATTGATATGCGTGAGATTGCTCTTCTGGCGTAAAGTTTAGCGTAGTATGTGGTTAGGTTGAAATACAACCTGGACCTGGATGGAATCAGAAATCTTGTGCTACAGCGCAAGGCACGAGGAATTGCATAGAATTTTATTTTATAACAATTCTGATTTGTTAAGCAATTTTTAAGAAATTATTTGTCAGTATAATGAAAGAAAAGTATGTATATACTTTAAATTGTCATATTAATTATCAGCTTTTTTACTGAAATCATTACATGCTTCGAATAAAAGAAGTTCCAAATTGATCACGATATATGTGGCCTAAACCACAATTAAATATTACGTGGCGTAGCGTAGGTTGTTAAGATTTATTTTTAGCATCCTTGTTTTTCGCTGGGGTCATTATTTCAGCCAATGTAAGCTGTCTCAGCCATTAAAATATCGACTTTCATAACAGATAATAAGAAAGAAATGTGTCAGAACCTGTGAAGATTTGGGATCAAGTTTATCTCGCGATACAGGGAATGAATTAATTCGCATGTGATTGAAGCTACATTGAGCTTTATTTTTTAACAATTCTTTTTAGTTAAGGAACTGCTGAAAAGCAAATTGCCATAACACTCCGTTAAACCCGTCATTATTATACACTTAGATAAATAGATGATATGGTTTCAGAGTGATTGTGAAACAGGAGTCGAGCGAAGGGAGTGGAGGGTAATATTTGAGGAATAAATTGCTGGCGATGTCGGCAGGGATTTTGAACGAAGCCTTACTTGTAGGAACGAGAGAATCACGGACCTAAGTAGACACTTGGCTTCATATATAAAGAAATGAGGAAAGTTCATTTGTTGGTAAAGGAATCAGTAAATGGAATTAATTCGGAGGAAGTATTGGACAATTTACTTCAGACTTTGAAAATATTAAAAGTAAAAATTCATATACTGCATAGATATATTTAAACTGAAACTTCTGTATATAAGCTACATCACAGTTAATAATAATAATTAATAAATCATCATAACTAAGATAAATACAATTTATATCAGAAATGAGAACGGAATTTCAAATGTAAAGACATTTCTTCTCTAGGTTTATAACAGTTCCTGTTGATTCATTGTTGCAGGTAGTGTTCCACGAACGTGATTACGATCGCATCTTAGCAGTTAAGTCTCGAGAGGATGAGACTATCAAGCTGGAGCACGATGTAATGTGCGTCGGCGGCGTTGAATTGTGGTTGGGCGCATTGTTACGTGAGCAGCAGGCAGCGCTTAATGGAGTCATATCCAACTGCTACGCATATCTCAATGATCCTGAGTACGACTTTCTCGAGATGACAAGAAGATTCCCATCTCAGGTAAAAGATGAAATCGGTATGTTCTCTAAAATCTAGACCCATAAGCCAACACTCCAAAACTGATATCTTTCATTTATGCTTCAAATTTTACAAGAGATAGGTCAGAATTTCTCTTCTATGGAGAAAGGGGTTCTTTCCTAATTTGTTTGGATTCCATGAAAAACATGAGTATGAATCGTCGACAATCTCAAACACAGAAGTTAACACTGGGTCTCAGACTATAATCTGAGCCCTCAAGAATTTTGACGGACTTGCCGACGAAAGACATTAATAGCTAGCCCCAGTTCACCTATTAAACTAACCAGACCTAACCCTTCCTTTTGGTGACCAACACTCATTCTCCCAAAATGACACACGAATACAGCTACCATCAAAGTGCGATATTCCAATAAAGACATCGGCACTAATTGCCAAGTCCGGACTATAGGGTGGGTGGTTGATGATTTTCCAACCGAAGTTTTTCAGAAGAGCGACGATTTGATGGGCGACGTGCGGGTGAGGTTTATCGTGGATAATGCTTGCTGGTCTCGCCGTGCCGACCTGCGCCAACTGCTCGAGTCAGCATGCGTCACGTTACTCTCGTTGCCCAGCGAGACCAGCAAGACGCCGCCAACAAACAGTGAACACTACACAGCACCAAGCGGTGACAAGAAAAAAGCTACGCGGAAGAAGAATCCACCTAATGAAACTTCAGAATCTGTCAGCGGCCGCTACCAGAGGAAGGGAGGGAGATGATCTCCCCCCACCAAGCAGCCAACCAGAAAACTCCAAGAGGATACACCAGATGCAGATACTGCTCGCCACAAGAAGGGGCACGAAGAGGGCGAGCGCTTCCCGGAAGGAACATCCACGGCAGTACGCGCGCCTTCCAAGAAGAAGGCTGTGCGTTCTGCTCAAATCGTCCCAGCCATGATAGCAGTACCGGCAGTCACGATCAGCTAACCCTGATCAAGATTATCGAACTTCTCACCCAACATTGATCCCTTAAACAGGATAAAAACAAGGACGTTAAGTCCACAGGTCCCATTCAGACATGAAAATTTCAACCCAAAAATTAAATAATTAAGATTTTAGGTTTAAGTTAATGAAATTAGTCAAATAAAGGAAATCCCAAACAAAAGTGTACCCCATGCGGCTGAAAAGAGCTCACGCTCTCCAGCGGCCTGCCCTCTGCCTTCAGCAGGGAGAATGAAAGATAGTAATAATGTTCTTTCCTGACGCAATTTCGAAAGAATCGTGGATATATCTGTTATACATAGGTTGGAAACCTTCAAATATGAAATATTTTTTTTTTTTTTTATTTGAAGTATATAGACTCTATCCGAGAACCTCATGTTTACAAGTCCATAACTTTAACCACAGGACCATGCCACTCACCCTGCTAGGCTACTCGTCAGTGTGGAAACAACGCTGCATAGGAAGAGAGTTCCATTCAATCTGTTTTGGAGACATATTGTTCCCAAAGAATCTCCTTGTGATTGTTTCTGTAGTTTCGTAGTACTAAAACTTCTACATCCTCGAACAAGATCATCCTTTGGTTTGTCCACAGAGTATTTTATGAATGCAGTATTATCGGAAGGAATTAGCAAAACCAGTATATAGATAATTATCATTATAGTTAAATGCTAATTAATTGGAATTAAATATAGCACTGTGCCTCTTTTTTTCCTCGCTTTAATGCAATCCCGATAATTATAACTTTTGTAGGAGGTTTCACGGTCTGAATTTAAGAAAAGAATTATGTAGGGGAACATTGATCAACTACCCCGACAGTAAGAATCGTTAGTGGGAGGAGCATAATACCTCCCTGTTAGCCAGTCTTCCTATTTTGTCCAACGCATTGACTTAAGGAAGTGAATAATCTGAAATATAGATGGCTCTGAATGAAATATCTGTCAATGGGATTGTCAAGGGGCGGAACTAGGATTGCATTACTGTTTGCTTGGATGAAGTGCGGTGAACAACGTTGTCAGAATGTAAAAATTAGGCTGATAGATTCTGACTCGGCGGTCAGTTTAATGGTAAACACTGTACAACTTCGTCAAACAATCGGATTAAGAGGAAACATCCACAGAAGACTCCGCTAAGAAGATTGCAGAGGAAAACATTCAGCAAGGAACATCTTTACAAAGAGTAAAAAGAAACATTAGACAAATATATTTAACGAATACATAGAAAAAGTCAAAATGTGAGCGAATACATAGAAAAAGTCAAAATATGGGATAATACAAACCCCAAATCAATAAATTCGACGACCGAGCGTTCTGGCCTCGCATTCGGGAGGACGGCGGTTCGAATCCCCGTCCTGGCATCCCGATTTGGATTTTCCATGGTTTCCCCAAATCACTCCAGGTGAATTCCGGGATGCTTCCTTCAAAAGGCCATGGCGAATTCCTTCCCATTCCTTGCCCCCCTCCTTTCCCGTTTCTAAAGACCTCGCTGTTAAGAGACGTTAAGCAGTTAACAAAAAATCGAGTATTTAATTGCAGAAATGATAACTTTATCTTACTTACCTTTTCAGCCTGTAGAAGATTTGGGGTTACGACATTTGATGGATCATGTTCCTAATTATGTTCTAAAAGGCATGAAATATTTTACGGATTTTGTTGTAGTGAACTTAAAGACAAAGTGTCATCGAAAATAAAGTGTTGAAGGATTTTGAGAAAGTTTCCTCACATCAGATATCTGGTCAGATTCTTATTCAGGTGTTTCATTATTATCCTTAACATATTATGTCATTACAAAAGATTTTATTTTAAAAAATATCGTTTTGAAAGCGGATAGTCTTGAAGGACGCCACAGGGAAGATTACATTTAGACAATTTTTCAAAGTATGCTTGAAGAGTGGGCAACCTTGAAACAGAATGTGCACTGCATGGTAAGAGATGTGGGATCCTACACTTTATCTGATATAAAAAATATTGACCGTATAGCACATCATCTGCATCTGGTGTCAAAGCAGCTATTAAGGAAGCTTATGCAATCTCCATATTACTTACGAAATTCAGAAAAATAGCAGGACATTTCAACCACTCTACAATGGTAAAGCAAGAATTAGAAAAAATACAAGTTCGACAGAATGAAAATGTTTTGCAAGATTTACCGACACGTTGAAATTCTAGCTATTTTATGTTGGAAAGTCTTGATTGCATTAATGATTCGTTATCGCTTTATTCTACTAATAATGAAATAGATCAACTTGATGCGGAAGAGTGGATTTTCATTCAAGAATTAGTGTTCTTAAGCCTCTGGACGATACCACCAAAAAATTAAGCGAACAAAACACATGTATATCAGACGTTATTCCTCTAGTATGAGCATTAAATAAATTGTATGATGAGATTCATATTCCTGTTGGTAGTGAGGAAACCCCCATAATCAGCACACCCGTCGTTCTTGAATTTTTGTCTTATTTGAGGAATGAATTAAATTATCGTTTTTCTGAAATCAACGAAAATATAGTTCCAAATAGCAACAATTTTAGACCCATGCTACAAATTATCTTGAGTCTGATATCAGTGACTTTCTCGTCGAAGGTAAAAAACAGAAGTTATTTATATATTCAGAATCAGAAGTAAATCTCACAACTACAATTAAAACAAAACAAAACAAACAAACAAATGCTGTGAGAAAAGAACACGGCAACAACTTAGAAGACTCTATGGCCAAAGTGTTAGATTTACCAATGCTAATTTGCTTGCAGAATATGCCAACGAAAAAAAATTGTCAAGAGTCCAAGATCCGTTAAAGTATTGGCAGATTAATAGAAAAAAATTTGGAGGTCTAAGTAACAAGGCTCGCACATATTTATCGTCACCTGCAACAAGTGTTACAAGTGAGCAATGCAGCTGGAATTATTTATGATACTCGTCGTAATAGACTTTTGGGGGTTAAAGCTGCCAAGTTACTATTTTGAAGGAACACTTTGCCAATACTCACTTTCAAATATGACATTTTTTTTTTCTTTGAAAGTGATTATTTTATGTGACGTAAACATTTAAGTGATGCCTTATTTATAATTTAAGTTATTATATCACGAAGATTAGTGGTTTGAATTCACTATAAAGATAGTTAAAAAGTACCTTATAACTTACTATAGTGAGAAGTTACTAGTTACCTTTGGTAACTTAGTATAACAAGTGTATAAATATTTAATTTTCGTAACATAAATGTGCCAGATATATGATTTTAAGTAATAAAAAGTAATTGGCACTAAAGTTAATAGTATTTCATCGAAACCTATGATTAAAATTTTATATACTTAATTAAATTCTTTACTGAAAATACGTTAAAGATCGGCTAAAAAAGTAACAGTTTTCATAATTGCAACATTATTAACAAATTATTAACATTATAAATCTTACTGTCTATTGGATTCTACAGTTAACGTACCGTAAGTAGCGCTATCGTCCATGCGGCTAAGCGCTCCCCACTCTCCACACTCTATCTCAAGAAGGGTTTTATCTATGAAATATTATTGCCTATGGCGAAATTTGTAGAGAATTTTCTGTTCTACAACTTTTCTGATAACTCAAAATAACTTTTAGATTAAAGGAAGGATAATTGTAAAAAAAAAAAAAAAAAAAAAAAGTTTTTTGTGACCTTTGACCTTGAATATCTTAACTAGCATACACGAGATTCTATGAACCTTTGAGTCAACTTATAAAATGTCAAAACAAAGGTTTTGTGGAAATTTTCAGCTTGTTATCTTTCATTCCGATGTTTGCCACTTTTGTACCTTATTTGACTGGATTAGGAAACATTCTGGTGTACTTCACTTTACACAGCAAGCTGTGCCATAGGTGGGCTTATGAAAATCCTCACCGAGACCGTGAACCCTATCTTCAGTCAGATGCCTTAACCACTGAGCCACCAGGCCGCTCATTTTTACCGGAATTATTGTGATTGTGATTTTTTTTAAATCGACTGTACTGCCAACGGTATCGCATTCGGCAACTTTCTTATCGCATTATGTCTAAGGTACACGCTTTTTCTCAGAAGGTATGTCCTCAGGAAATTGTGTTGCAAATTTCTGACCAAAGGGGCAATCGCTACTCGGTATTGGACCGTTACCGATAAATTTTCACTTTGCCTTAATATAATAATAGTATTGTGTTAAAATATAAGTCTAACAAAGGAAAAAGAAAAAATTCGGACAACAGTTTGAAAACAGAATTTAAATTAATAACTTAAAGAAGGCAAAATTTTTAGATGAAATTTTATGCTTCTGCCGTCAATATTGCATCTAGAACAAAAAGGGTAATGTACGGGTCCGCCAGAACACTTACAAACTACGAAATGTTTAATATGAGATGACATCCTGATAATAATTCCCATTTCAAACGTTTGTGTTGTTATTTTAACGATAAGAAACTAAAAAAAGAAATTTAAATTGCAGGTTGGTCTTCTTGGTGTTCAATTGCTGTGGACGCGGGACGCAGAAATGGCTCTACGTATGTCCAAAGTTGACAGGACTGTCATGCGCTTGACGAATACTTCATTTTTAGATCTGCTGAACCTGATCATAGAACAGACTGTCAAAGATCTATCAAAATATGACCGTGTCAAATATGAGACTCTGGTAACAATCCATCTGCATCAACGGGATATTTTTGACGAACTCGTTCGGCTCAAGATAAAAAGCATTCTTGACTTCGAATGGTTGAAACAGGCACGTTTTTATTTCAGCGAAGATTCAGATGAATGTTTCGTCAAAATCACTGACGTAACCTTCATTTATCAGAATGAATTTTTGGGTTGTACGGAGCGACTGGTGATCACGCCGCTGACGGACAGATGTTACATCACACTAGCGCAGGCCTTAGGTATGTCGTTAGGCGGCGCTCCAGCAGGACCTGCGGGTACTGGCAAGACTGAAACCACCAAAGACATGGGCAAGGCTCTCGGTAAGTACGTCGTCGTCTTTAACTGTTCCGACCAGATGGATTTCCGCGGGCTCGGCCGCATCTTCAAAGGACTAGCGCAGTCTGGATCGTGGGGATGCTTCGACGAATTTAACCGCATCGAACTGCCAGTGCTGTCGGTTGCCGCGCAGCAAATTGCCATAGTGCTCACCGCCAAGAAGGAGCACAAGGCTTCGTTTATATTCAGCGACGGCGATAACGTAAGTATGAACCCGGAGTTCGGCCTGTTCCTCACTATGAATCCCGGATACGCCGGAAGGCAGGAGCTGCCTGAGAACTTGAAGATCAACTTTCGGACAGTCGCAATGATGGTTCCGGATCGGCAGATCATCATTAGAGTGAAGCTTGCCAGCTGCGGTTTCAAGGAAAACATTCCTCTGTCCAGGAAGTTCTACACACTATACAAGTTGTGCGAGGAACAACTATCGAAGCAAGTGCATTATGACTTTGGTCTGCGCAACATCCTGTCCGTATTGAGGACCCTGGGTGCCCAGAAAAGAGCCAACCCGAACGATTCTGAAGAAACATGTGTCATGCGTGTCTTGCGTGATATGAATCTGTCTAAGCTAGTCGACGAAGATGAGCCGCTCTTCATATCTCTGATTGAAGATTTGTTCCCGGGTATAAAACTTAGCACATCCACGTACAAGGATTTGCAGAGAGCTATCGCACATTCTTGTGAGGATATGAAACTCATCAACCATCCGGAATGGAATTTAAAAGTAAGTAAACGTAAGATTTATTTAAAAAATTTATACACAGTTAACATGACATTTTTATTATCCTCTGGCTACGCACGAAAATAAATGTTTGATAGATATGTAGGATTATTGTTTGCTTAAAAATAATTAAATTTCTGGTTTGATTCCTTCGCAAACTTGTTAATATTTCGCTGGTAAAAATACTGCCGTTTACTTCATACAATGGCATCAGAGAATGAAATGTAAAAGTAGAAGTGAAAAGTTGACAGAGACATCCAGCAGCATATTTCAAATTAAAGTTTGTCTTGTGTAATGTTGAAGTGATACTGGCTATGTAAGGAAGAGTAAATTGTTCGCCTTATCTGGGGCCTAATGTTTCACATTTTGGCACATGAAGTATTCATTGCTTCTAAGATCCTTCAAGCAAAACTGAAATTCATCTGATTTTGCGGAGCAGACACTTACGTGCATGTTTTAGTCAGTTTGTGTCAAGCAGTAATGACCTTTGGCCCATCAATATACTGTGCTTCAGCCTCTGTCAGCCCAAAAAATATGACTTTACTAATGGCAAGGTCCTTAATACTCAGCAACATTTTGGAGAGCTACTTCTTAGAGCCACGTCCAGTTGCAGTACATATTTCAGACCAATCAGATCACGCAGCAACCTTTGACCCTTTACTGTATACTGTCTACACGACCTCTCTGTCTTTACGCATTATAATTCTATGTAAACTGAACAAAAAAATTTCATGTTTTGTGGAGCGAAGTTTTGAATAGGCCTACATGCCCAGCACGTATTTCGGCACGATCAGGTAACATGGCCATGGTCATGGCCTTTAACTATGTAGTCTCTTTTCGCGTGAAATATCTAACTCCCTTCAAACTCAACGTAAGTTCTTCAAATTTTGCAGAGTGAACTCAAATATTAAACACAGGTCAAGATCGCATTTGAGTAAGATCGGCTCACGCGGTCATCATCTTAACGCCTTGAACTCTACGAGTATAGCACGTGGTCTTTGTCGGCGCAAAACTTCTGTCTTTATTACTTCTAAGTCGCTTCAAACTCAAACGAAATTCTTCACATTTGGCAGAGCAAACACTTGGGGTGAAAACCAGACCATTTCCATGTTTCAGTCAGATCGGGTAAAGCTATTACGTCGTTTGAATGTACAAACTGGAACATCTTTACGCATTCCAGACCCCTTAAAAAACAACAGAAACTTCCTAATTTTGCGATATAAACCCAATTTGTATTTCAGCCAGATTACGCTTTCATCAGCTTTGAGAAAGTACAGTAGTCCGTATCCTTGCAAAATCTCTGACTATATTATTTCTAAGTCCCTTGACCTTAGCAGAAATTCTTAAAAGTTTGTAGAGCTAACCCAAAGGAAACAACACTCAAGTTCGTACTTCAACCAGATTGTATTTAACCAAAAGCGAGATCGTCTCTGTCCGTGTTTAATACTTCCCTTAGTAGATTTAACTCCCTTCAAAGTCAACAGAAATTCTTCATATTTTGTGGAATAAAACCAAAGATTTTGATCAAGTTTGTATTTCAGTCATATTGACTGAAGCGGTCATGATCTTTGATCCTTTTATTGAATAGAATAAAGCTTTATAATGAAGTACACGTCGTGACATCACAGTTACCTTCCGCCGATCCGTAAGTAGCACCTGAGTAGCGGACTAATACATTGTTTCAAGTCAGTCGTGACCTAAGTGTGGTAGCGGGCGGCTCAGTTAGCGTGGTGATCGGCGCTACAGTAATTGTGCGGTTTATTTAGCATCATGAAGAGAACTGAACGTGTTTGCTGGAACAGTACGTGTGATATATAAAGTTTGAACGATATAGAAGTGAAGGAGAACATCACATGTGTCATTAAAGTAAGTTGGTGGAAAGCGGACTCGATTTTTAATTTCCTTTTTTCTTAAAGAACTCTGCATATTACGGAATGATGAGGTTTCGATTAGCCTTTGAATTTAAAATTTGGTGGTGGCCAACCAGTTCGATGCTTTAAGATCTTACAATAAACGTGTGGTGGACTGAAGTTTGTGTTAACGTACTTGGTGACCTTTTTTTTAAATTAATTACTCACCCACCTCCTACTTAATAATTATTTAAAAATAATTAACCTGTGTCTCGAACTGTGTATGAATAATTAACTGAACTCTTATAAGTTTTATGCACTGAGTTCGATCTGAGTATACCACGCAAGATACAACACAAATCTCGTCAATATTTCAGCCAAAGAATCGTCCCTTGATTATAGCTAAAACACGGTCAAGGGTTTACACCTCCTTTGTACATATCAGAATAGTTAATTTAGGCGTGATTAGATAAAAGTCCCCCGAATTTTAACAACGCTGATAAGCGACGCTAATGACGAAAACGAATGTGACATAAACATAAATACAAAATAATCTAAAAGCAACATGTTTTTATCAAAGTAAGTATGACGTCCATACTACGCCTGCAATACATTTTCAGTCTTTTTACAATAATACTAGCCCCAAAGTCCGTCAAAACTGACGGGTTTAACTGAGAGTTATGGTAATTTATTTATCTGCAGTTGCTTAACTAAATAGAATTGTTATAAAATAAAGCTCAATGTAATTTAACATCCGTTGTGCTGTAGCAAAAAGTTTCAGTTGTTAACTTGGTCCAGGCCGCATTTCAGCCTAAACACAATCTCCGCTAATATTGCTGATAGAAAAGCAATGCTTAATCACGCGCGAATTAATTGATTGCCTTTATCGCATGTCAGTGTCATCATACATCGCAAAATAAATTTGATCCCAAATCTTCACAGGTTCTGACACCATTCTTTCTTAATACCTGTGATGAAGATTGATACAGCTTACATCGGCTGAAATAATGACCCCAGTGAGAACGAAGATGCTAAAAATAAATCTTAACAACTTACGCTGTGCCACGTAATATTTAATTGTGGTTTAGGCAACATATATCGCGATCAATTTGGAACTTCTTTCATTCGAAACATTTAATGATTTTAGTTTTTTAAAAAAACCTGATAATTAATATGCCAATTTAAATGCAATACATACTTTTCTTTCAGTGTTCTAACAATTCATATCTTAGCAATTGCTTAACTAAATAGAATTGTTATAAAATAAAATTCAGTGTAATTCCTCGTGCCTTGTGCTGTAGCAAAAGGTTTCAGTTTATATCCGGGTCCAGGTTGCATTTCAACCTAACCACATACTACGATAAACTTGCCGCCAGGAGAATGATACTTCTATCTCACGCATATTAATACATGAACAGTATCACGTTTTAGTGGCAATCATGCATCGCGATATAAATTTGATCAAAAATATTCAAGGGTTTTTAAACATTTCTTTTTTGCTCCAGAGGAAATGCTCCGGACCGATATTAAAACGTTTGAATGACTGACACAATTGCTGAAATAATAGGCTCAGTAATATTACACAGTGGAAACAAAGGGAGCGTGAGCTCCATTGCAATTAAAAAAAAACTGAATTAAATTAACACATAGTTGAAATTAAAATAAATCTTATTAACTTATAATATGCCACGTGATATTTGTTTCAAGTGTAGTGTAGGATTCACAGATCGGGATCAGTGTGCAACTATTTCCGTTTAAACGAATTAATGATTTCAATTATAGTACACAGTTTAAATTATATTGAAAAAAAAAAACTAAATTATTCATGCCCTCTGCCGTAACGTAAAATGCCAGTTGTAATTCTGATCCACGCTAAGTAACAATCTAACCAAAACATTCGCTACATTGATGCTCGAAACACAAAGCTTTTATCTTACATATATATGGACAAAGAATTTAAGGAATACTTCTATATATCGAAAGAATATTACCTAAATATAAGCATCTAATGACTGATATGTCAATTTTATCGCAATACATACTTTTATTTCAGTTTTCTGTCATTTAATTTATTCGCGAATGCTTGGAAATGTTATTAAATAACGTCCATTACGAAGAATAATGACGCAAAATGTGACGTTATTGTGCGACGTAATAGATTGACGTCATGCCGTGACAGGTGACGTCATACATGACAGCTTGCTTATTATATTTATAGATTAAATTATATTTGTACTTTCATCGCTTTACGCACTATTGTTAAAATGAACACATAACAATGGTAGAATTTCCGGAAATCAAAATTTGGAATATAAACATGAAATACCTGAATAGTTTAAGACAAAAATTTATCAACATATACGAATTTCAAGCCGCATATTGGGATTAGGAAAATTATGTTCTCACATCCCACGTTTTGAAGTAAGAAGCCGTATTCCTCATTGTCAGGTTGCGATAAATTCAAAATAATATTCATTTATGAATATTAATAATAATTATGATTGGCTTTCTTGATGTAGTTTATTGTTAGGCGCAATGGGAAATAATTCATAATTGAAATCAATCCCTTTTGATATCTATCTAATACAAATTAATAATCAACAAAAGAGAGGGTAATATTACTTTTACACGATGTAAGAAACTTTACAAACTATTTATTTATATAATATTCATACTCCAATCAATTTTACTGATCATGTCACTAATAAAACAATTAACGTACATTTACTTGACACTAACTGAACTGAAAATCAAACAAGAACTAGCAGATAAATTTACTGTTGGCTTTAGCTCATTGAAAACAATAAGCAGAACTTTAAAATTGCTATTGCGTAATTTCTTCCTCCGCTCATAGATGCGCTTTTTGTACCAATCCGAGTGTTTGGAAAAGATGCTGTCTGAATGATTGTCCGAGAAAGTAAACAATTTGATAATAATTATTAACAAATCCTTATTTTTAAGTTCTTAAAGGCTCCAAATTCCCAACTAGTGGTTAGTTTTCATTGGTTGCTTACACAAACGTAAATCTGCAATTAATTCCCCAGTCTGAAAAATGTTTAAGTTGTAATTTATATCAATGTCATGAGCCCTAGAGTCACAACGATTTATTTCCACATTTCCGTGACTAACCTTTTATGACAACGTCATCTTTATGTTCTCTTTAAAAGCGTTCCGTGAACACTGAAACTGCGTTCTCCGTTGGGAATATTTCCGTAACAAACCATATTCCTCAGTCTTTTACATTGTCACTCAAGAGCAAAAGCAGTCAGTCAGCCAGTCTGTCTTCGAATTCAAATGCACTGCCATTGCAGAATTTACTGTCAATTACTGTTATCTAATTTGTCTGCTATAAAAATGTATCTGAGTTGGGCTGTTATAAGCTTAATCCCTAGTTGACATCGGGGCCATTAGAGGTGGAAGAGGATTGGAACAAGGAATGGAAACTAAAGGAATTCGGCAAGAACAAAGTGCTATTCCATTTCACTGAAATAAATTCCAGTTCTTTCTGTTGCTCATTGTACTGCTATAATTAGTGGGTGATTTAATTTGTTTGTTTTTAAGGTGGTGCAGTTCTACGAGACGTCACTGGTGCGTCATGGTCTTATGGCGCTTGGACCGACAGGTGCAGGCAAGACAACATGCATCCACTGTCTGATGCGTGCAATGACAGAACTGGGACTACCACATCGTGAAATGCGTATGAACCCGAAAGCCATAACCGCCCCACAGATGTTTGGCCGACTTGACGTGGCCACCAACGACTGGACCGACGGCATCTTTTCGACCCTCTGGCGCAAGACACTGAAGGCAAAGAAGAACGAGTATATCTGGCTCGTGCTAGACGGACCCGTCGACGCTGTTTGGATCGAAAATCTCAATTCGGTGCTTGACGATAATAAGGTTTGTGGAGCTTTTAATGGTTTCACAAGTAGAACAATATTTTCGATGGAACGAATATTTGCTCATGGATAAGAAATTTAACAAATCTATTTCTGTTGATGTTAATTTTTATGCAAACTAGAAGGATGTGAGAAAATTTGTTGAGGGTTTTAGCATATGTTTAAAGTTTGCATTGGTTAAAATTTTGAAGAAAAGTCCCTAGTGTGAATTAAAACATAAGATAAACTATTAATCAAAATTTATGAACTGCACATGTAAGATTCATACATTATTTCTTCCACTCCATGGGGTTTATTGAAGTGGAGAAGATGGTAATTATTTGCTACTAGCAGAGTTCCCGGCGTTGCCCGGTCTAGTTGGCGTTGATTTACCCATACACTGTTTTTATTCTCGCAATGAGAAACGTGTACTAAGTTTCACCCAATTCACGCCATCCATTTCCGGAATTAAAGCAATCCTAGATTCAACCGCACCCTACCAAGAAAAGAGTGGGTTGAAGTTGATTTACCCGTACACTGTTTTCATTCGTCTGAAAAGATTCATGCATACCAAGCTTCATTGATTTCTTACCGGCCATTTCCGGTACTAAACTAAACGGAGATAAAGCAGCACGGTTCATAATGAGGTGGTTTGGATGCTTTGATACGGAATGTCAGTTGTCATTTTAGTCCAGGTTACATTTCAACCTAATTACATTTGCTAAGGTTGCAGCTTAAAAATCGAAACACGGACCGCACGCGCATTAATACATACCACATACGTAAAAATGTATCTGCAATGTGGCTGTTTATTCCGGTATCACGCAGAAAATACTTATTTTGAATTGATTTTCATAATTTGAAAGCCTGGGATCAAAATGAAAATTTTACGTTTGTCTTAAGACATTACGACACATTTATTTTACGAATAATCTAGCATTACCTGGAAACTGCTGAATCGATTTTGACCAAGTTTTCACAGTATCCAACATTAGATGTGTGCCATTATGCTTACTCATCTGGCACTGGAGCTTATAATTAAAATCTGTTCCATACCTGTACATTTAAATATCAGGTATTCAGAGTTGTATATCAAGTATTCAGAACTAAGCGAGGTATGAAAAAAATAAATTCTTTACATTAGATTTCTTTCAGGGAGATACAAACTGTGGCGCCAAAGTTATTGTAGAAACTGCATTTTGAATTACTAAACAACGCAATAAGTTATAAAATGAAGAAAAGCTGTTTTGGTTGTCCTAAATTGTTTTTTATTTGCAACACGAAAGGATTAACACAACGTTCTATTTATATTAAAAACCATCAGCCTACGCATTAATTATTGTGAACAGAATGAATCTACTTTCTGCTCCAAACGCCTAGTATTTTGGTTGACATTCGATATCTCGAGAACTTAAGTAAATTATAATACGATTAAACGCTAGATTATGTCTGAAACTCACGTGTATAGTGCACACTGTAATACGAAAACGTTTAGTTTTCCTAAACCGTACATGATAGCCACAGGTATTGTAGTTGTGCTATCAGAGAATATGTTCAAAGAAAATCTGTTGTTTTTTATTATTAGTTCCTCGCATTCAATACGAACATCGATGGCGTGTAAAAACTGAACATCCGGAATTAAAGGAAAGAATATTTCAAGTTTTGTTTAGTATGGAGTATACAAAATAGTTATTATTGTAAAATGCTTTTATTGCATTTATTAAAGGCTATTGTAAGTATACAGGGGCAAATAGGCAGTGTACCTGTGCTCGGATGGTCACGTGACGGACTTCGGTCAATGAGAGGGAGTCAGGGAGTTGCGGACGCGATTGACGGAAGGCAAAGACATTGTAGTTGTGTCTTTAGTGCGAAGTATGCAACATCTAGTGATTCCATCTTTGGTATTTGTCACCATATGTTCAGAATTTCATTTAAAGCTGCGGCGTTATGTAGCGTTGAAAGATAAGACATACCAAGCCATTCAGTTGAGATTCTAAGCTTTAAAACGGTGAAAACCTAATAGAAACCTGCTCAGTAGTTCCTGAGTTTTTGCAGCACAAATTTATCCGGTTTTCGTATTATAGATATAGATTTAGAAAAGCATTACTTCTTAACATCTGAAACATGCACAATATTTCAGATTGGACATCATGCAAGTCATGAATCAACATGATTGGCTACAGATGAACCACGCTGTGAGGAGTTTAAATGTGGAGACCAGCGTGGTGCTCGGAAATGGTATAAATACTGTCCTGGAGGTTGTGCCCGTGGATACCATAGATAGGAGCGCTTTCACAAAGCATGGCTTTCACCTGACTAGGAGGGTATGTCGTGTGGTAAAGCCGAGCGAAGATTATCTTTGACTAACCCCGTTTGTGCACATGAACTCGCCCCGCCTTCTCGCCGCCAACTTCTGGTTCTTCCAGTTGGCGTCTGCGAGTACTGGCTGGGAAAACACTTAATAACACTCTAATGACGTTGAGGGAATTAAAATGATCTCCAGAGATGATATTGATAGACATTTATTCCTGATATCGACAAAACAACAAGTGGAATGATACAAATAGCTGGTACACAATCCATAAGGCATTTACAGCATCTATATAAACAAAATAATAGAATCAAAGTGATTATACATACATAAAAGAGTACAGAATATCTTGATATATAAAAATCATTAGATCTGGATAGCTCCTGTCTCTCGGTTTCATTTTCCAGTGCCTGTATTTTATGTCCGGTGACCACGAGGTCGTCTAAGTGTCGTATTAACGGCTCTAAATTTCCATGCTAACCTTAGTAGTGAAAAATTATGCTTATCTTGATTCAATGTACAACAGTCAAAGTCTAGCTTAAGATCAAGAATTACTTCATGATTAGTTATATTGGTTCTGATAAATTGTTATGACTGAATCATCGCCGTTTTACCATACCCTTTGCATTTGCCAAAGAATGTTGATTGTCCAGTGTCTTGAAAGATGACATCCATGGGAGGTTTGCTGTTATAGAATGAGGTACTACAAATATCCATTCGTTTAGGCTGATAGCATCCAAACATTGTCATTTAGTACTGTTATTTTCTTTACGCAATCAGTAGGAATTGACCCTAATGGTTGCAAAAGTCGAAACTTACACGGCGAGTTCTAAAAAGCAGTTTGTAATACGATGATCTGTTTACAAATACCGGAGCTGACTTCAGTTGTTTACAATCTAACTGGTCTTGGTCTAGTTTTGCATGTAAACACTTAGTGATCAGTTAGAATATGTGAATGTTCAGGTTGTAAATAAAGGTATTGACCATTATTACCAAGTGATATAGGTAAAGACAGCATTTAATACAGATTGAAGTATTTTTTCTCAATTAATGGGATATTTAATATATAACTCAGAATATTCATTGTCATGAAATCATCGATTGTAATGATTTTCAAAAGAAGATAGCCATTTTCCTCCTGTAGAGAAACTGGGAACTTTTTATCTCTGATATCATTTCCGATTAATTCCAAGTATTGGATAATTTGAATAGAACTATTAAAATGTGGCTATAACAGCCCTTTTTGGCAATTTACGATCCCACTTTTTAAAAGATATATTCCCTCTGCAAGCCTTGAATCATGGTAATAGCGCGAACCAGATGCTCGATAACAGATGCTCGATAACAGATACTAGAACAGGCAATTGGTGCATTTCCTTATCGGTATGGTTCGCATAACTTTCTAAGTATCTTTGCATCTCTCTCATTCGTTTTAGTAAGATTATTTCATTTCGACCAATGCCTGCTAGTGTATACTTTAAACTTGCTAAGACGGTTTTAACTAGTGAGTTTAAGTAAAGTTCACTGTTTCTTTTCATTGGTTAACTAAAGAATATTTTTGAAAACCTGGCATTTGTGTAAGAGAAAAAGCAATGGGTGTCCTTCCTTGTCAGAATTGACCGTGGACCAGATTAGGGAAGCTTTTAAACCCAGCCGTAGGAAATAGATTACACACGCTTGCAGGGAACTGGGCATATTGCTACCCACAGTTTGTAAAATATTAAAAATGAGCCAATAATAAAATTATGTAAGTTTTTCTATACAATAAAACCAAAACTCTTATTTCTATCTCAATTATAATAGATGCTCTTTTTTTATATAAATTCCGGCAACAAACATGTACATTGCTACAAAGCCGAAAATTTGCTGTTGTGATCAGATCTAAATTTGTTATTCTGCCAACGGTTAATGCGACGGTATGAGTGCGTGTTGATGAGATAGTTTGTGTTTGTTTGAATGATGATTTTAATGGAAATGTTTTTTTTTTAGAGGGTTTGGATGCGTTAGTATCTATGTTAGTGATACTTGTAGATGTTTGTTTGGTTGTGCGTTGGCAAGTGTTGCTGGATATCTGTATGTGTGGTTTGGCGGCTGTGTTGCTGCAAATGTTGCTGAGTGGTTGTGTGCGGTTACGTGGTCATATGGTTCTGGAGGAGTGTCTTTATGTATGATTCTTGCAAATGTGTATATTGTGTTGTTGCATGTGAATGATTGTTTATGTATGCTGGTAGATATCTTTGTTTTTGTAAATGTGGATTGGTGGTTGAATGTGGATACGTTTATGTAACTGCTATATATGTATCTTTCTGGTTGCCTATGTACAGTTAAATGACGATGTGTTTGTGAGTGTACATGCTGATTTGTGTTACTGGATGTCTTTGTGTGTGTGAGTTGGTTGGTTATGGGCTATGATGCGTATTTCTTTATCTGCGTATGGTTGAATTGCTATAAATGTGTAGTGGTGCAGGTCGGCGACCGAGTGTTCCTAGCAGTTCCTGTGTGTTGACAAATGTTATGAGGTGCATGTGTCAGAATGTGTGTATATGTTTGTGTGTGTTTGTGTGTGTTTGTTTGTGTGTGTGTGTGTGTGTGTGTGTGTGTGTGTGTGTGTGTGTGTGTGTGTGTGTGTGGGAGGTGGTATGTATTGGCAGTTAGCTGAATGTATAATTTCAGGGAAACAGATAATTTGAGTGCATGACGGCCTTATATCCATACGCGCAAAAATCTGGATGGTTGGGCTGGTATTCGAATGCCAAAACTGAATGTTAACCGCTCACCTACCAGGCTCAGTACTAACAGATTAAAAGTATTTTCTAAGATATATTACACCATTATGCGGAAGTTATTCGCCCATTAAAATGTATATGTTGTTGTGTTAAAACGGTGACTTATAAAATTTTTGCTTCACAAGGATTTCAAGACAAATATTTAGTTTAATTGCAATGGAACATGTGCAAAGGTGGATCCGTGGCTATTTTGTCTACCAGACTTGACCTCAATCATTCCGCACCTGCGATGTTATTATCGTCGACAAACCTAAAACTCGCAGTTAAAACAAAAAGCAATAATAATAATAATAAAACGAAACTAATAGCTTCGGAAAAGTGGCTCTATCCTTTTGTTTTAAAACGAGTGTTGCAACAATTACTGAGCAACTCTTTGAGATAAACCTATGAGAAATGATTAATGTTTGTTACAACCAAGGAAGTTTTGTATAACTATGCTTTCAAAAATGTCCAGTGGCGACAAAAAATATAAAATGAGGCCATACAGTTTATATTAGTGAGATATCCTACACGATACCGTATTTTAAACTGACTAAAGTTTAATCAACTACTGTTATGAGCATTGGCCAATCATTCAGGAGAACGTTTGTTCGACTCCTGCTCACACCATCCATGGCTTTCCGAAATCACTACAGGCGAATGCCGGGAGGATTCCTTCAAACATGCCGTGACCATGACAGGTTCAGTGGATCACAAATTTAATTGACTGCACTAACCCATATTCTTTGAAGTTTGTCAGAATAAGCTAAAACTAATCTTGTTATTCAACCCAGAGGAGATACACTTACTCTTGTATTGGAGGTAGGGTGCTCAAGTCCCTTCCTCCTTACTCAACCTAAGGGGACTTACAGTTTTACTTGGCATCAGAAACACGGGAGCTTTCTGTCATACTTCACAGCAAGCTATGTGAGAGGTGAAGGTCTCATTACGGGCCTATGAAAATCCCCACCGCGACAGGGATTCAAACCGGGAGCCTTTCGATCTCCAATCAGACGCCTTAAGCACTGGGCCACCAGGCCACTCTGCTCTTTTATAGTAACAGGAAGTAAGTGCCGCATGATTTAATTTAAGAACAATAGAGGGAAAAGATGGAATCACTAAAACGAATCTTCCAATATAAAGTTGTCAGAAAGTTTCACCTAATTATATCAATACAGTTAGGAACGTTGATTCGTGTTAAATAATTGTTTAGAATTAAAATATTTTAATATTTCATTTATACCATAATAAACCGGATTAATTACTAGAAATGAATTAATAATAGAATTAATTGTTTTGTAACAAATAGGGCGATTAATAAACATTTAGAGCTAAAATATTTTAACCATCCTTTTACAGATCAATAAAACGCATTAATTACCAGAAATATAAATTCATGTGGTGTAATTGAACGTTATAGAAGTGCGTGTTGCTCCTTTCACTTAAAATCGGTTTAGGCTCTAGAATCCTGTTAGATCCTTCCCGGGTAACAATTAAAACATTAATCGAAGCGTGAGCCAATGCAAATCTGCCTTTGTGAATTAAAAGCTGTTTAAACCTGCCTGGATAACAATTGTAATGGTCATTGAAGCATAAACCTATTTGGGCTTAGCGGAAGTGAGGTATAGATTACAGACTTTTGAATCCTGCAAGGGGTACCAATAACAATATTTACTGAAGCGTGAAGCCGATTGAGGTCAGTGGGGGTATCGATTACAATCTAACACCTGTGCGTGAATATCGATACAGCCGAACACAATGTTCAGTGAAGCGTGAACCTGACTGAGATAATAGGGGGTTCCCGGGTGGGGCGTCTCCTTAAAAATTTTAATGAAGCCTGAAGCTGGTGAGATTTATCGGAGGCTATCGAATACAAGCGAACATCTACAGGGTATCGATTACAACCGGGTATCAATTACAATGTTCAGTGAAGCGTTGAAGCTAGCTGAAGTTATGGGGTGTATCGATTTAAGGTCAATGGGGAGAGTATCAGTTACAAATAGGGCGAAAGAGGGGATGGTATATCTCTTACCAGGAGGGGACATTGGTTAGACTCTTTTGGTCCCTGGGCTAGACATGTACTATCTTTCTCCCCCTACTCAATACAATCAACTAGCTGTGCCATTGAAAGTCAAGTATTGGCCAGCAGCCGAGTTTGTCATCGGTTGTGCCCCGACCACTGCCTCGATTGAACTGTAGAGAAGCTGACATCAATCTGACCACAGCTGATTTTTGCCATAATACCTAACACGCTTAAATGTTACCGAACTAAGCCGACGAAGCAACGCAATAAAAAAATATTAGAATTATTTCCTATTAAGGTCGTTAATCACGACTATAGTCCGGTTTACTCCCAAAGTGCAATATATACAGAAAGACCAAACCAACAATAATTATATATTGTGTATGATATACCGTAGATTAAAGCTACCCAGAGTTGCAGCGCTGTATTCAGCCATTCTGAGAGTGAAAAAAACAAGCAAATCTATATCTATAAAACGAAAACCGGATATATTTGAAATATAAAAACTCGGAAGCTACAGAGCAGATTTCGATGGGGTTTTCACCGTTTTAAAGCTTAGAATCTCAATTGAAGTGTTTGGAATGTCTTATGCTCCAACGTAACATAACGCAGGTGTGGTAAATGAAAATCTTAACGTACAGCCCGAAACAAAAAATAAAAGAAATACGAGGCTTACGTCATATATCGTAAAAAAAAAATAATAGCCATGTTATCACATGTATCGTTTACTTTGTTAAATTTTGGTTTTTAGTCTTTAAACCCCATATATAGTTATATCGAATGCGAAGAGGAAACTACGTAAATTGGAAAAATTTAAATTAACTAGCTGAGGACAACCCGCTTCGCTTGGTATGTTTTTATTATTTTTATTTTTGGTACATCTGTTTAGTTGTTTTATATTTAAAATATAAAATGGATTTAAAGATATTTGTTTCTTGTTTTATTTTTACTAATTTTCTACATAAATATCATACTCATTAAGTATACAAAAATCCTAGATACTTAATAATGTTATAGAAATAAATTTTTATAAACTATATTTGGTGTTTCGTTGTGTGGAGCATAAACAAATAGATTTTCTGCTTGTCCGACACGTGAAAAAGCAACATAAAGCTGACCGTGTGAAAAAAAAGGATTCTTTCAAATTAACTCCTCAATAGTGGAAAGTTTGACCCTGAAGCCTTATTTATAGTCATACTATAAGCTAACTCACTGGAAATTGTAACCGTTTGAAACAAAATGACAAATCGTTTGAAATTAGTGGGATTCTTGGTATGAAAAACCGATTTTCCTTTTTATTTTTCGGTTAGGATTACCGCCTCAATGATGTTTAGCAGCTGTTTCACGCTTAATCTTGTACATTACATAATTTAGGCGAATCAAGATTTCGTAATAGTATAACTGGTGATCCAATTTTTAGCTTCAATATATCGAAAAGCATACCGGGCGGACTTAATGAATTTAAGAATTCAGTCGGATAGTTCACACTTTCGTCTTGATCCATAATGGTGTCTATTGATTTATATATTTTTTTCTTCCCCCGGTATGATATTTTGTATCTGCTCATTTATTCCTTGCACTACATCATTCTTTGTAGCTAAAATCGTTCGCTCACATAACCATTCTTTATTCAAGTAGTTTTTTTCTATAAATGGATACACTTTTTCGATAAGTTTTTCATTCGTGTCTACCACGTTACATAATTCTGCTGTTAAAATAAGTCTCCCAGAGTCCGGATCCAGTGGATAGGTACCATTTCCAATTTTCAAAAGATTTTCAGCAAATGATTGTGCTCTCGGATCTCCTGTAATTTTGCACGCATATTTTCTGTAGAGATAACTTCTCAACGCGATCCCAAAACATTAATCGCTTTAAACATGCGTTTATTTCGTCAGCCGATGTTGATTTTGGAATTACCGGCAATGTCTGTCGAAAATCTCCTGATAGTAGCAATAAAATTCCTCCCATTAGACTTGTGTTCTTCCGAAGATCCTGTAATGTTTTATCTAGCGCTTCGATTGACTTTCTGTGGGCCATTGTACATTCATCCCATATTATAATTTTGCAGCGCAATAAAATCTGACCACGTACAGAAGATCGGGTTATATCACAGACAGGATTCTCTTGCTCTGCTACATTTTAACGGTAATTTAACGCAGAATGTGCCGTTTTCCCGCCTTCCATTAACGTTGCAGCGATTCCAGATGATGCCAATGCTAATGCGATTTGCTTTTTCAGTCTAATTTTAGCTAAGATCAAATTAATAAAACGTTTTACCAGTTCCTCCTGGTGCATCTAAAAAGATTATTCCTCCTTCATCTGTTTCAGTACGATTAATGATTCTGTCGTAAATAATGTGTTGTGTTTGGGTTAATTTCGGTTCATTATCTTTGATGTAACGATCCAATTCTCTTATATTATAACTGAGCTCTTTCGTCAATTGTGAACTAACTACGTCTAACTCTCTTCTTACGGGAGACTGTAATCCAAGTTGAATTAAAGTTTGATTGCTCATCGCTAAACATCGATTCTCTAACATTATCAGTGCTTCATTGTAAATATGTTCATTGAAAGTAACATCCAAATGGATTGTCTCTCCTCACTCTGTTAAAATGTCGTCACTCATGCTATCGCGATATTTATCCATAGTATATTAGGGTTTGAGGGATTACACGCTGTTAGAATATTACAAAAAGCTCTCGTACTTGATCCGCTCTTGCTATTTGTGCGGCCTCTCTCATTGCTTGTTCCCAATGATTGTCACTTTCTAATAGACCGCGACGCTGACATGCCTCCCGGTACGTTTCGCAAATGTAACCGTCTACTGCTCGAAGATATTCAAATGATGTTGGTCCACGTATTTCGTGAAGTAGTAGACGTAAGTAAAAACATTCAGCGTTTTTTGGATGAACCGTGTATACTCGACCAATAGCATTACCTTTGAATATTCCTTCAAATCCTTGTACAGGAATTCCTCTCTTCCGTCGTTTGAATATTTTTCTTGACGCGTCCCATATGTAATAATTGGGAACTTCTGCATAGAAAAGTGTTGTTGCAAATGGGTCATTTTGGCACAATTCAAAAAATGCAGTCAGGGTCGTATTGGCGGGATGGTTTGCAACTCTTTGTGCGGTTTGACTTGTAAAATACACTCGTTGTCCATTCTCAAGATGGACTGCTAGATGAACAACTGCTGGATCTCTGTCATGAATCGGAAAACCTAATATACGCCAAACGGCCTCATTACTATTGATATATCGTCCCATTTGATATCGCAAAATTTCATCATTTTTGTTTTCATTTGTTACTCCAAAGACAGCCATATCACTTCCTTTGTTAATATATTTACACACATATTTAATTGACTTGACAGAACTGCAATATTCTACGTTGATATGAGCTTGAAACATCCTCGATAATAGTGGATTGTATGGCACTACCCACTGATTGTCAATTTCTACTTCTAGGTCATTTCTCAGCTTGATTTTCGCCGTGAATCCTCCTTCACTCGGTTGTCGACGTCTGTATTTTGGATAACCATCTTCACCGGTTTGTGTTTCGTTTAAAAATGGTTTGGGATACCGCTTTGAGCATCTGTTATCTTTCATACATGGTGATCGCATGTTAAGTACTCCACATGGTCCATGTATCATATTTTTTACGATTATTTCATACAACACGGGATCTTCAGTCGGATTTGGAAGCTCGGCCTTGACAACGTCATCGATATCATTGGAACGAATTTTCTCTTTTAGCCAAATTAAATTGTGTGAATGTGGCAATCCTCTTTTTTGCCATTCTACTGAATACATCCAGCAAATGACGCCTCCAAAAATGTGACTCTTCACAATCGTATCAATGAATTTGACTTGCTTTTGTCTGAACACTCGTGCGATTAAGTCATGTCTATTAGGTGGTGTTTGTCCATACTTTAATTCATCTTTAATCTCCTTCCACGATGAATTACACGTGAAAGTTATAAAAAAATCAGGTCGACCATGTTTCTTCACGTAAGTCAAAGCGTCTTGTGCATATTCGTGCATATGTCTGGGGCTACCGGTGAATGTAGAGGGTAAGATTACTAATTGTCCAATATTTTCAATATTACCATCACTGGCTATTGCATCCCGTAAATGAATGTATTTATCTGTTCGTAACTTGCTTTGATTTTGGCGAATGTAGAGTAGTCTTTCTGACTCTATTTTTGCATACATATCAACAATAAACTGTTGAAATAATTGGCGACAGTTAATTACATGATTATATTCGTTTTCTCTGTCCATTATGCGATAAGCATAAAACTGTTTCGAAGTTACTTTTTTATCTGTCGTTTTATTCGTTTTAGGGTTTACTTGTTGAATATTAAAATGGTAGCTATCTTCTCCTTTCCAAAATATTAATGGATATTGCAGGGCATCATAAATGCGATTAGTTTCTGCAATACGTTGTAAGTGATTACTCCTTCGTTGTACGACAATGTCCCGGTAGCTACTTTCATTATCCACGATTACTACCGCCACTTCATTTATTTGAGGCGCATTGAATCGTCTTTCATGCTCGCCGATTGGTCTTTTATCAGCCCTAATTATTATTTTGTAGTTATCAGAGACCATTTTATCCATTGCAGTCTTGAACATTCTTAATAAGTCATTATGCTTATGTAGGAAACGCTGTAGATCAAGTATTACTTCTCGACTCAATCCTGCAATATTCGCAGAGCGTTGATCTACTTCATCATCTTCATTTCCTATGAAGTAAATTTGTAAAAACTTCGGCGTTTCATTTGGAACTGGTAATAATGACCCTATTTTATGATGCACTTGCCCTTGCACTCTAAACACCGGATTAAATCCTTCCTTCTCCGTTACTGCTGTTGCTCCAAACGATGTCATTTGGAAGCATGAGTTGTAACGTCTAATTTTTTGTAAAAAGTCTTTAGATTTCGATGTTTCTCCATTCATATATTTAAAAAATTCAGGCGGCGGAAAATTTAGTACTGGCAAAATAATTTTACCATTTGAACAACATACACTTGACGTTTCTCCTTTGAATTTTTTGGCTTTGCAAAAATTACATACTATATCCATTTTCCCAATTACTACACTTGGATGTACAGTATAATCTTTACTTGGTTCATAATGAAACACTTCCCGTTCAAGACTATAACGTTCTCGTCTTGTTTGGCGCACAGCATGCACAGATGTTTCCAATAATTGAGAATGGACCTGCATCCCTAATCGAAGATTACTAATTCTATCTCTATTCTGTTTATTTATTTCATTCGTCAGTGCACCTGGTTCTGTTTCTCCGGTTAATCGTTGGCTTATTCCATCTACTTCAATTACATTTTCACGTCGTTCTTCTGCCTGAATACCTCTGTTCCGTCGATGATTTTCTCGCCGCAGTGTTAGACGTGCTTCTCTTTCCTGCTCAGTTTCACTTCCCCTCACAATCTTTCGCCTTTGCAATGCGATTCGAGATCTCGAATATCGCCTCCTTCCGCGCACAGCATGCACAGGTGTTTGCGATAGCTGCACATCGCCTTGCACCCCTGATGGAAGGTTACTAATTCTATGACTATCCTGTTTATTTATTTCATTCGTCAGTGCACCTGGTTCTGTTTCTCTGGTTAATCGTTGGCTTATTCCATCTACTTCATTACATTTTCACGTCGTTCTTCTGCCTGAATACCTCTGTTCCGTCGATGATTTTCTCGCCGCAGTGTTAGACGTGCTTCTCTTTCCTGCTCAGTTTCACTTTCCCTCACAATCTTTCGCCTTTGCGATACTATTCGAGAATGCAGATATTCTCTTTTACGTTTTGGCATTTTTATATTTTGAATTTTTACACTTTACTATTCAGTTTTTCTGTTACGCATACAATTCACCTCATATAATGTCGGAAATCGGCCACAACACTCACGTATCTTTCTTCCTCAGAATGGTTTCTGAACACCATGTTTTACCTATGCACTTTTTTATTATTATATTTTTACTTTTAACACTTCACTATTTAATTTTTAAATTTTCTGTTATACATACACATTTATTTATTAAAGTCAAGAGATCCATGCTCGTCACGTTTCTTATTATATAACTATGCATATGCTTGTATGTAGGAAAGGCAAAGATACGATCGGCATCGCAAAAATTCCTTTTCCACTTGGGCGTTTTTGTCTTTATATTTTCACTTATCACACTTCACTATTAATATTTTAATTTTTCTGTTGTATGTACACTGTTATATATAAATTGTCAACTGATAAATATTTATTTTCCACACTTCACTATTCACTTCCCAACTTTTCTGTTATATGTACACTTTAATTTGAAAAATTCAAAGATATGATTTTTTAAGTTTTCTGTTATACAAACACTTTTATTTATAAAAATTAAAGATATTATCCAAGATAGAATTCGATATTCCCAATTGAATATTTTCTTTATTTTTTTTAAAAAATTTCCATACGTCATTTTTTAATTATTATGCTATATGGACACTCTTATTTCTAAATTTCAACTTATGCATCGCACCACGCTTCCCCTTAAACAGTTATACATAAACCAGTTGTAAGTCACCTCGTTAATTGGTAATAATTAGCGTCCTGGTGGCACTACCCAACACGGCGTATATATCAGTTCTTAATTAAATGTTACTATAATTACAGGTTCAGTCTTTATCAGGTCGCCAGCGGAGAAACCGCAACTAATTCTAAGAATTTACAGTCATTCACAAAAATTAATCACGTGAAAGAGTCTGCAGTGGCAGCTACCAAAAAATATGAGTAGGAATCGTCACCACATAAATCACAAAAAAAGTTTGCATTCAGAGCACACTTTTATTGTCTGGATAAACATAAAAAAAAATACACCGCCGAAGTACCCACCAGTTACAATGACCCGTGCAATCGAACTTCTCTTCCAAAGCGTGCAGGATTCGAACCGAGTAGTTACACGTAATATGTGGTGCCACTCTCACAATAATTTGTTCTGAACACCGTCCCCGTTTGAGTACACTGACACTCCAAATACTTCTTGAAATCACAGTACCAGTTAGCTGAACAGTCACAAGCACTTTTCTTTAAGTAATCGTCCTCGCGGTATCGTTCTTAACAAACGGCCACTCCCGCCATTAGCTTCACACGATGCAGCCGCATACTATAGACTCCTGCCATCTTGTTCTCACCGTCAAAGATAATCCCTCACCGACACTACTCTAGATTCGCGTCAGTTCGATTGCATCGTTACACCCCCCTCGTTTGCTTTAAGGCGCAAGATACGGTTGACAAACGCGTATCCTTTCGCCAGACTCCACCTTACTGACAGTTGAGAATTTTTTTTTCCCAAACCTAACAAAAATCTGGTGGTACTCGACTAAGTCATTTACAAAAAATTGGTACATCAATAGAACAAAACATCAGACCAAATATAACATCGAAGAAAACATCAAATACAAAAGTTAAACCTCACCAAAACACCCCAGTCTTTTTTGAGTATACACAACTAGGATATGACAATAACCACAAATGAAGACAAACTTGAAAATTATCAGAAGTCATTCAGTTTCCTCCGGAAACACCGTGCAGTCACTTTCCTTCTCACAAACCACAGGATACATTGATTACAATTCCCTGCCTCGGGGCCACACTCCTATGATTCACAAACTAACAGTACTGAGATTACTCTTCCACTCGAAGCCAGTCAAATCAGTAGGAAAACCCTCCCATGCTTACATTCCCCTTTTGTGAAACCTTCTTCATTTTGAGAAAGAAGCAAGCTAAATCAACCAAAAAATCATGCCACATAGACAACACTACGGTCCGAAAAGGTGCAAATGCGGGAAGCATGGTGGTACCAGGAGGCGAGCCCTTTTACTCTATTGTTTGACTCCCCCCACCACCCTGTGTCTCCGCACACCGATCGGGTTTGAGTGACACGACAGAAAGTGCCCCTCAATCTCCCCTTCGCTATAAGTTCCCTCCAGATATTTGCAAGAACCCACACCATCAAAGCATTTACAAACCGATACTACCCCACACAAAATCCCCACACCTATCTGATCTAGTGACACTTATTCTAGACATCCCTTCATAATGTAACTCAAAACATTTATTGCTTAACCTATACCAAGTATCCTCGTGACCTACCTCAACCAAAGGAAAACACCTAGTGGGAAATACTAAACTAAGCAAGCTTATAAGATACAGGACTTTTAAGAAAGAAATCAAGGTTTGTACTAAACACTTATATTGAAAGTGTGCTTCAAACTTAAAACCTATGAAAATCAATTTTTTTCCAACATAAACTATTTACAAGGAAAAAAAACTAAAAATTGTAGTGCATAATAATATAAATCCCTAATGCTAAAATAAGAATGGTTGTATTTGAATTTCAGTATGTTGAGACCCTCGTGAAACAAGTCCAATTTACTTTTGGACCAGAATGAGATTATTCCTTTTTTCTTAACATACACTCCCGGTTCTTCTCTCCTAACCTTCCTTTTCTTTCTACATTTCCTTTTTTTCATTGTGGCATTACACTTTCCAAAAGGCTCAAGTGGATGTTGGAGAATAAAATCTTTCATTAAAATATTTGAAAACACTGTAGTATGACCATCTGTGTTAGCACTAAAGAACTGTTCAACATGTACAAATCGCTTGCCACCAATGGTAATTTCATTTTCCACTGCTTTAGTAATGTGGTGTGAAGAGAAAATGAGGTCTGTCCCGCAAGGAAACATCAAATTAGGTATGTGGTTTGCCAACTTCGTGACAAAAGTGAGTTTACGATGTTTAAAGATAGCTTTGGCCATAGGCAGTTTGCTCTTCGCAATAGAAATTGTAGTAATATTACCTACATGAACACCTGTGTCGGGGCAATGACCTTCTGAAATTAATTGAACACTATCGGGCTTAACTTGAGCACCAGGATGGGAGTTAACAGGCAAGATATCATGCGAAACAGGAATTGTTTCCTGGGCCAAAACAATGTTCTTATCGGTTACTGGTACTCGAAGTTCCATCTGTGAATCATCAGAGGATTGTAAATTATTCTGAAGATCAATGTTACCTAATTTCAAGTTATTCTGAGACTCAAGCTTATCTGGACGAAATTCCGTTACAAGATTGAGATTATCTGACGTCATTTTCTGGACCTTTGATCTCAAATTAAGATTATCTTGTTTAAGTTCCCCAAACTTTAGCCGCAATTGGTTATGCAAATCAGCCCGCAAGCTATCCATATTTGATTGCAAAGAATTATTAATAATATGCAGGTCATTAATATTTGAATCCATCTTGGCTCCCAAGGACCTTAAGTATTCAAACATAGTGGACAGTGACAGCTCTGGTGCCACAGAAGCGGATGTCAACAGATCGCTGTGCCCATCACAAGTATCACCCAAAGGCTCGCGGTTTGGCACCTCCAGCCCCCCATCACCCACATCACGCTCAGACGCCATGGCACAACCCAACCTTAACTAAAATTTACCAAGTTACTCTTGAAAGAAACTAGGACCACAAAATACTTCAGTCACCAATACTTCCCTCTCAGACAAGGTACACGCCTTCGCATCAAAGTTCCAGAAATTACTTTGCTCCAAAAAAAATTAAAAACACTCGGGAACTAGCTAACACTTTATAACCAAAGCATTACAAGAATAATTAGTTGACTCCCGTCTCATCAAAATTAAATTTTCCACTCATGTGGTTCCTTAAAACTTAATAGAAGTCAAAAGAAACAAAAAAATTACTCCAGTGAGACCACAGGAAAATTATAAAAAAAATTTCCGTTAACACGAAAACTAACTACTGACTCAAACTGACAAGTTGCTATTTTAAACAAATTGCTTGGGGATTTTCCCACTCATTTGGCTATTTAGAAATTCAATAAAGGTCGAAAGGAATTTACTCCGACCAGTTCACATGAATTTAACAACAATTTTGTTTGAAAACGAAAAACTACTCCTGTCAGTTTGTGAACCTTACATTAAAAATTTAAATTTGCACTTTCCTTGTGATGAGAAGAAATCGCCATGTTTTCTCGGACTGCTACTGGCTCTCGCAAAGCTCCAACCCCTCAGAAGTTCTCGTAGACCGCCGTTGACGCTGCTTTTCTGCTCACTCCGTAACACGCGAAGCTTCTGCGATGTTGCTAGCCTCGCAGACTGTCAGAGTCAATATTGTTGCACGCCTCCGCTTGCACCGTCTTGCCGTATACCGTCTATGCTTACTGCATATGGCGCACTCTGTTGTTCCGATTGTCGTTAATTGTCGATTTTCCTACTCGGTTTTTCACAGCATAAAATTCACTTCGGTGTTGACTAGTGTCATTTACTACCTCCGTTTTCACTTATGCTGTCCTGTCACGGGAAAGCCATGTAAGGCACCTCGTTACTTGGTAATAATTAGCGTCCTGGTGGCACTACTCAACACGGCGTATATTTCAGTTCTTAATTAAATGTTACTATAATTACAGGTTCAGTCTTTATCAGGTCGCCAGCGGAGATACCGCAACTAATTCTAAGAATTTACATTCACAAAAATTAATCACGTGAAAGAGTCTGCAGTGGCAGCTACCCAAAAAATATGAGTAGGAATCGTCACCACATAAATCACAAAAAAAGTTTGCATTCAGAGCACACTTTTATTGTCTGGATAAACATAAAAAAAATACACCGCCGAAGTACTCACCAGTTACAATGACCCGTGCAATCGAACTTATCTTCCAAAGCGTGCAGGATTCGAACCGAGTAGTTACACGTAATATGTGGTGCCACTCTCACAATAATTTGTTCTGAACACCGTCCCCGTTTGAGTACACTGACACTCCAAATAACTTACTTGAAATCACAGTACCAGTTAGCTGAACCAGTCACAAGCACTTTTCTTTAAGTAATCGTCCTCGCGGTATCGTTCTTAACAAACGGCCACTCCCGCCATTAGCTTCACACGATGCAGTCGCATACTATAGACTCCTGCCAACTTGTTCTCACCGTCAAAGATAATCCCTCACCGACACTACTCTCGATTCGCGTCAGTTCGATTGCATCGTTACACAGTGCTTTGCGCTAGAAACTTCAAAATAATACTTAAAATACATTCTTTGAATTAAGAAACTGTTCTACGGCGAACAATGACAAATACAGAGACACACACTCGTCTAATTCTAAATATATACCAGGTCGACCATTTTCATCCCCATATCTTCCACACCCCCATAGCTACAGACATCTAACAACCATAGTGCACGACAACAGACATGATTCTACTACCACACATAAACACCAATGCTCTATGCTATGTAGTCGTGGCAGAAAAGTGAAATCTGCAGAGACACATGCCTTTCGTCGAAATACGAAAATATCATTGGTCGGCCACTTACAACCACCATATCTCCCACACAACCACAATTTCTGAAATTCGGCCGCTGTTGTGTTCGAAAGGTGACTCTGTGTTACTACCACACACAAACGCCAGAGATCTGTGATCTATAGTTTTCGCTGAAAAGTGATACACCATGACACTTTTGTCTTTGGCAGAAATATGAAATTGCCACAGGACGACCACTTTCAACCCCCATATCTCCCACACCCCCATAGCTACCGACATCTAACAACGATAGTGCACTACATGAGATACGATTCTACTACCAAACACAAACACCAATGCTCTATGCTATGTAGTTGTGGCAGAAAAGTGACATATGCGGAGACAGTCGAAATACGAAAATATCCTTGGTCGGCCACTTACAACCACCATATCTACCACAGTACCACAGTTTCTGAAATTCGGTTGCTGTTGAGATCGAAAGGTGACTCTGTGCTACTAATACACACAAACGCCAGTTATCTGTGATCTGTAGTTTTCGCTGAAAAGTGATACACCATGACACTTTTGTCTTTGGCAGAAGTATGAAATTGCCACAGGTCGACCACTTTCAACCCACATATCTCCCACACCCCCATAGCTACCGACATCTAACAACCATAGTGCACGACAGGAAAGACGATTCTACTACCACACACAAACACCAAAGGTCTATGTTATGTAGTTGTGGCAGGAAAGAGAAGTATACGGATATACGAATTTTTGGTCGAAATATGAAAACGCCCTGCACTGACCAACTTTAATCATTATATCTCCCACAACCCCACAGCTATCGGCATTCGGCCAACGTTGTGCACGACAGGAAACTCCATGCTACTTCCACCCACAAACATCAGTGATCTGTGCTAGGTAGTGGTGGCTGAAAAGTGAAATATAGGAAAAAACACGTCTATTTTTATATATATATAAGATTTTAATAATACAATGAAAAAAATCTTTCGATATCTTCTTTGTTCAGAGGCCACACTGCTACAATCTCTGACGTTGTGAAATTTTAATGGGTGTGTTAAGTAATGCATATTTGACGGTTTTGAACATGAAATTGAGCTATTTAAAACCTTTAGTGTAGAACCTTCCAAGAAATTTGTTGCTTTTTGAAATTACTGTCTCTGGATGCGAATTAAATTCTCGCTGTTAATAGTAAGTAATGCACGGCTTTGAACATGAAATTGAACTGTTTAAAACCTTTAGTGTTGACATAGTGTTACTTTTTTTGTAATTTATTGATGAGCGATTCTGTCTTTACTACATTTCCTGAAAAAAAAACATTGTTTCTATTGCTGCACGATTTGTTGTGGTTATTATGATAAAACTTAGTACACAAGTTCCTGATATCAGGGCTAAAAATATCGCAAGAATAAATCAACCCCAACCCCATCTCTTTCCTGCTACACAGGGGGTTAGCCGTTTAAATACATATAGAAGAATGGAGCGACTGACACGAAATTCACAAGTGCAAAACACTGGCAGTTCTATCATTATCTGATGATAAATTCTTATAGAACTCGGCGAAAAAAATCTAAAATAAAGAATAATATTTCTTGATATCTCGCTTGGTTTTCAAGATGTCAAAAATCAGTTACAGTTCCTTGTGCTTTTGGTGACGTTTCTTCTGGTCCAGGCTGTATTTCAACCAAACAACAACCACTAGATAGGAAATAAAACACCTGTACTGCTTTTCTACCTTGTAGATATAGTGGTTTGATGATGCAATATCTCGAGAACTAAGCGAGATATCAAAAACATTTATACTTTATTTTCGATTTGTCTCACCAAGTTACATACGAATTTATTATTAAATTTGGCTAAGGCAAAATTTTTATTCTGGTCCAGGCTGCATTTCAACCTAACCACGTCAATTTTGAAATACGATATCTCGAGAACTAAGCGAGAAAAAAAAAAATTCTTTACTTTCAATCTGACTCATCGAGTTACATAGGATTCCATCATCAAATTGCATCTCCACGGTTATCGTAGAATCCCCAAAAAACTTACCTCTTTTATGAGCTTCAATATTCACTTTGTGTGTAAATCAATCTAGATCATACCGGGCAACGCCGCGAGCTCTGCTAGTAAATAAAAAAAGAACAGTATCATAGACACTTACCTGCCATTCCCTCGCTATCGAGCATGGAGGTCAGACGTGTGGTGTACGAGTGATGCTTTAGCAAGCATTCCGATGTGTCACTCTCGAGTTTCTCAGAAGATTTCGCAGTCTCTGAATCCGATGAGATTTTCATCAAGTCTTGGAACTGCTCTACGGTGTGTGAGTGTCACTTTCATGACACGAAGTATTCGAGGAGAATAACCATTGAAACCTTCCGTAAACATAAATACACAGACGTGCTGTTATGTGTATGCCATGCAGGCTGATAGTACTCCTAGCGTCTTCCCTGCGACGCAATGATTACATGGCGGCACTCATTGAACCAATAATGGAGATTCTGGTCAAACTGTTGGAAGATGATGCTGCCAAAAAATCACACTGAAGGTCTAACAAACATTCCGTGCATCCACGGAGACGATTATAAGAAGTTTGTGTTAATATCCTTGTTTATGTCGTTTCAGCCTGATGCCTCTGATTTACGTAATCTCATGGGGAAAATAATTTTACTATCTTCAAACACGGTAGCCCTTTCTTCTTTAACTTATTTTCATAGATAGCATCTAACTATGAATAAGCCATTAATTGTTCTGGTAATAACTTTTGTTTCAATCAATTAATAATTTAACATTCTCCACCAACACCAGTAGAAACTAAGATCGTTACTTTTATATCGGAGTTCTTGTGATACTTCCCAGTTCGTATACTGAATTTACGAAATTAAGGTAACGACTCAACTACGTCGCTCAATTATGTCGCTTCTGGCAGCCAACATTTCAAACAACAACAGCACGAACTTATCCAAATCTCAAGGAATATGCATATCAGTACGCTAACATACCATTGAATAACCTATAAAATACGTGATCGTCACAAGTTCTTTAGGAAACTTAACGGGAAGAGAAAGAGCTTTACAACTGACGTTGCGTTGCGAGAACAGCATTATATAGTATCTGTAGAAGCATGCGCATGCGATCTGGAGTTGAGGGCAGAGAACGCCGTCAAAATATTACTTTTCAATATCATCTGGCAGTGAACCGGCGAAGATAATATTTCAGCGTCACGCTGGTAGAGCCTTCTTTCAAATAGGTTTACTGTTGACATTTGCAATAGTGCAACAGAAATTGTGGGTGGGCGCCGTCAAATTTCGGAGCTACATAATGTGTCTTCATTTCTTTTAGTGTCATCATCAGAAGAGACGATGGCAAACTCTGTTTTTGTTACAGTTTCTATTAATTCCTTAAACTATCACTTGATCTGAGTTTTATGATTTTTATCTTTAAGTGTTTTAATTGTAGATGATCTGTGATGAAAGCAGATGGTAGCACAATACGATTTTCGTCTCCTAGCTTACTTATTAATAGAGACCCTGCTTTTCGACCTGATCTTTTAAAATTCGGGGTTTCTTCTGACATCTTCGATCTCCCACGATGGAAATGAAAAGTTTTTATGATGGCACAAAAGAACAATGAACCTTAGGAACGAGGAAGTAGCGAGGTGTTATTCTTCCTTATAGCTTGTTGCAAAGTGTTCTGGTATTTCTGATTTTCGAATTTTAATGACCAGTTTTTGTTTCCACATGTATTTAGTTACATTAGCATTTTTTAAGACACCAATTTCTAGTCCGTAGTTAGATAAATATATATATCCTCCGTGTTCTAACCACTAACACGTCTCTGTGTTACAGACACTGACTTTAGCCAACGGTGACCGCATCACGATGGCGCCCAACTGCAAACTGTTGTTCGAACCCGACAACGTAGACAACGCATCTCCAGCGACAGTGTCTCGAATGGGGATGGTATTCATAAGTGCCTCATCTCTTGCTGGAGGCCTATTTTGGAAGGCTGGTTGCGAAAGAGGTCACAGCAAGAGTACACTGTCTTTTCACCACTGTTCGACAATCTCTACGATGACGTGCACTCATTCGTGCAAATCAGACTGAACGCAAAAATGCCTATCCTGGAGGCCATCTACATCCGTCAGTGTGTTGATGTCCTACAGGTAGTGTAATAGTTTCCAAACACCCGTAATTATAAGCTGATAATTAGTAGCGCTGTTAATTAGTATAAATTAAATACAGTCCTTTCTTAACACCAATCAGCTCCTACGGGCAAGGTCCCCATCAAAAATTTAATGTGTGCCAGAGTGGTCTGATTGGTCAATAGTTAAAGAGTCTGACTGGAGATCGAAAGGTCCACTGTCTTGGTGGGGATTTTCAAAGGTCCCCAACGCTAACTGCACCATTGTTATGTTCCCTTTACTCGATAGGAACACCAGGACAGCTTAAGGCAGCCACGATAGAGTGCATACTTCACAAATCTAAACTCTCTCAATCGGAGGATGAACTCTTCGGGGATATCCCAGCCAATAATGTTATACACTTCACTATTATTTCTACTGCAATGCCAAAATATCTAATATCGTGTTGGACCTCCTTTTGCTCGCCGAAATGCAGCATCTCTTTGACTCAACGAATCAACGGAAATTTCTTGAAAAAATTCTCAGCCACGATACCTCTGCTGTGGTATATAATTGCGAAATTGTTGCCAGTGCAAGGCGTTGTGCACGAAGTGTTATTTTGATTATATAGTACATTAAATATGTTTGATTGATTTCATGACTGGCGATCGAGGTGGCCAAATTATTCGCTGCAATTGTCCAGTCAAGCCAATCGTGAACGCTTACGGCTCGCTGATATGGCGCATTGTCGCTGTGAAAAAGTCAACTGTAGTTTGGGCACATAAATGTCATCAACAGCTGAAAATGGTCTCCAATTAGCTGAACAACGCATTTTCAGTCAATGGTCCGTTAGTTGGATCTATTCTATTCCAGGATGGAGCCACCTGCAGCTTTTATAGTGCCTTTCTGGATCAATTTCCCCACGTGGTCTGCGCCACGTACCAAACCTGCCATCAGCTTTTAACATATGTAATAGAGTCGTCTAGGTTCCAACCGATAAGTTCACGAAACAAGGAGGGGCGCTGTAGCCGATGTCGTTTCGATAGCAGAGGCACTAACGTTGGTCTTCAGCTATAATATTCCATGAAAACCATACTACTCTGCACTGTCCATACGGACACGTCTGTGGTACGTCCCACATTGAGTATTTTTGTTCTTTGACACAGTCTTGTCTACCTGTCAACACTGACACCTCAAAGCAGACGTCGAAGATTTGAGTAATTATGTAGACGAAGTCAGTCATAATGTTATCCATGGCGGTAGGTATTGCCGGAAATTACATATTCACGGCATACTTTTGACACTATAGAACGAGGAATGTTGAAGTCAAGTACATTTTTCGAAATGGAATTTTCATTGAATTGAATTGTTGTCGGGTGCATGCTCCAGTGACACATTCCCTAGTCACCTATGTACCCCTTTTTTTCTTATTATTATTCTTATTACCCCGGCAATAAACTTTAAGCATTTACGAATTTTAATTTTGAATTCATTCAGCGGTTTTGGTCAATAATTCATGATTTCCCTGTGTAATTTATTCCAATCCCTGACATCCTCACCCACAAAATATACTTTTTCCACTCCCTTATCATTATAAATATATTGGCTTTTGGGGGAGGATTAGGGTTATAGGCATCTATAACACCCTTAATTTTAATAAAAACCCCATCTGAGTTCGTATACGCTTGTGGTTGTCTAATCAGCCGCGATCTTTGTCGCCAGCGTCACAGTTTGCACACGTTGGCGTGCTATCATGCGGACATGTGCAATCCAAGAGGTTGTGGTTCCCACCACAGCGGATGCACCACACTTGGTTTAGGCAGACTGACTCTTGGTGCCGGAAGCCTTGGCATCGGAATCATCCCTGCATCGCTGCCGTCAGAGAATTTGTCACCTATCCTTCATGAATCGGTATAACTATCGCACTTTTCCATTATTTTCTTTCAATGTCGTATTAGAGGTGAGAGAGGTATGGAAGCAAGGAACGGGAAGGAATTGGGCCATGGCCTTTTGAAGGAAGCATCCCAACATTCGCCTTCAATGATTTGGGGAAACAATGGAAAACCCAATTCTGGATATCCAACATGTATAGTCTCCTTGTATTTCGCTCTATTTCTTGTGTGATGCCTCCCTCACTAAACCAAATATCTGTTCGCTTGTGCAGTTATCCTTATTTCTTTCCCAGCTGACATCTAATAAATTTAAATCTCCACCAATAATATTCAATCTAGACTTTCTTATAAACTCTAAATATGAATTTACTTTTGCCCAAAAGCCTCATCTTCATCATTTATTTTTAATATATGGCTTCACGTTCAAAGGATTCTAATTATGGTAATTCTTTCGAAGTTGTGAACATGTATATGAATATCTTTCATTGTGAGAAGATAAATTAACCATTTAGTCTGTTTCATGTTTTCATGAGTTACATCATTCATTTTTAACCATTCTGCGATTAAAATCTGTTAATTCATGTCGTGCGACCATAAACACATCAGAAAACTATTACACTCGACTTACGATAGTGCAAATGATAGCTCCTACACTGTATGGCACATTTATACGTCTCTTCCTCGGTGCTATCGCTATGACGTGTGGTACTTCAGTGTATTATGCAGCAAATAATTCGAATGAAAGCTGTATATATCTCGTATATTGGCACAATTTAAGAACTTATGTACATTTTTTAATATATTCTATAAGAATGCACAAATCATTTACAGTGATAACGGCAACACAAGACCCATGCCCTACGTCAGACTATAGACATAACCCTAGGCTGTTGCGACAGCCGGCCTGTAATTTCTCAACTAGCAAGCACTGTTCGTAACAAAGACTTCGTCTCTTCTTAGCTGGGCTCAGTGCCGCCTTCTAATTGGTCAACTCTGCAACTGCTCGCAGCATGGGTAAGCAACAGCGGTGAGCAGCCAAGCAAGCTGCAAGCATCGAGGAACCAATGGTCCAAGATGTGCAGCCCTACTCTAAAGAAGAGGCCGAACAGGTCATGGTAGATGGCCCAGTGCTGCCTGTCACCGCCCTATATGAAGGAAACTTCATTGAGCAGGTGACAGACTTCTACAAAGAGACAGCAATACACATCCTGAGCTTCCCAGTGCAAGGGGGACACCACTTCCTGCCGCAGCACCTGGATCATCTGCGGAAACTACAGAAATTTCTGGAGGTAAAAGGCATCACTCACTCCTTCCAGATTCCAAGACGACCCAACAAGCTGATAATCCATGAGCTGCCCGTGGAGACTACAGACGAAGACATCATCAAGGTACTAAAAATGGTGGCATTGTCGCCACAAACCTACATCAGCTCAGACGCCCAGAAACTGAGCAACACCTCCCGCTTTACGCCTTCCAGCCGGACAGGCCCCTGAGGTGGGAGGACAGGCCCCGGCAGCTGCTGGGGCACAGGGTCCGCGTCGAAGCGAAGAAGAGGCCTCCACTGGCACTCGCCCAGTGCTTCAGATGCCAGCGGTTTGGCAGGCACCTGGCCCGAGACTGCACTGAGGACGAGCGCTGCGTGAGATGCGGGGGAAATCATGGAGTTGCCAACTGCGCCGTTCCCCACGATGCCGAACCCACCTGCTGCAACTGTGGTGGAACCAACGCAGCTTCCTACAGTGGGTGCATCGCTAGGAAAAACCTCCAGAAGACGCAGCAACTAAACCAGGCACCCGTGGCAACGGCAGATCCCAATACCGACACTGCAACTGACAAACCATCAGCGCCACCGCACAAGGACACCGGGCCACGCAAGGAGGCCCCATCAGCAGTAACCCTACAATCGGCAGCCACCAAGACGAGAGGACGGAGTGACAAGCGCTCTCCCTCCAAGCCAGACAGCCGCCGACCTGCAATCGATGGCCGACGCCATCACTAGGCTGCCACAGACCATTGCTGAAGCGACTGCGCAAGCAGTTGCGGCAGCAATATCATCACGCTAGCCAGCAAATCACATCATGCCAGCAAAGGAAAAAAAAGGGTCATAATGTTCTGAAAGAAAAGACTAATACATAAAGCAAAAACTTAGAATAACAAAACAGCAAAAAAGGAATGTGATGCCAAATAGGCAAGTATTTCCACAAACGAATCTCCTAGCTTAATTGCTAGGAGAGAGTAATGGAGCCACGGAGCCATGATCATTCCAGAACAGAAAGTCGACATAATTTCAATCGTTGAGACCTTCCTAAAACCACATAACCGTTTTTCCCCCCCCCCCTGGGTTTAGGATCCATAGGAAGGACAGGACCAACGCCCGGAAGGGTGGCATAATTCTCATGTAACGCACCAAAATTAGCACAGTGCTGGTCGATGACGCTGTCATCGACAGGTACGAAGCAACTGCCATCAGAGTATGACTACCCCCCAGACAAATCACGGTGGTAAGCACCTACTGCGCCCAGAGAGGACCAGCATCTGACAGCCTCTTCAAAAACCCAGAGAGATATCCAGATATACTAATACTTTTCGATGTAAACGCACATCGCCATGTGTGTGTGTGTGTGTGGGGGGGGATAAACACACCAATGCATTTGGGACTTTACTACTTCGAGAAATCCGCAGAATAGAGATCATTCGAACCCCGGGACCCTCAAGACTGGTCAGACTCCGGGGGATGCTATAGCCACCTATCCAGACAAGATCTTCACGAGCCACGCAGTCGGGCGACTAGTTACCATGGTAGCGACCAGACCCGACGTAAACTCAGGCCACGTGCCGATACTAGTCGGGCTGACCACCGATGTAAAGGTACCACCCAACCGCCGCCAATACTTCAAGCTAGAAGCGGCGGACTGGGACCTATTGCGCCTCGAAGAACGCCAGCAGCTACCTGACTGGATGACAGTCAATGTGGACACCCCAGGAGAAATTGATGTGTATGCGACGCGTTTAGTGGCGGTTGTGACGGGCGCTATGAACAAGGCAATCCCTTACGCAAAATCCAGCGGTCCTAGGGATGGAAGACTTCCCCCACACATTATCACGCTGATTAAAAAAAAAGCGAAGAACACACCGTCGACACATGAACAGTAGACAATACCAAGACAGGAAGTCTTTACATGATTTAAACAGGAGGTCACCCAAGCCATCACATAACACCGTGAAAAACAGGGGCACACCTTCTACTATAGAATCGACGGAGACCGAACACATAACCCATAGACTGTTGGAGGTGTATAACATGACTTAACAACAAGCGATCCAACCTTAGCTATCCTGTCCTAATTAACAACCGAATAGCGGGCAGCAATCTAGAGAAAACCAATGTCTTCAGCAACTACCTCCAACAGATCCACCAAGTACGAATTGCACCAAATTTCTAAAACCAGTTCCTTCTTCAAACTCAACAACTGCTTAACCAGCATCAAAACCTATTACAACCATTACAAAACCTACCTGAAATCCTAGACCAGCGATCTCCGCTAACGCTAGCCATCACCACTATCGAAATTAGAAATACCATCAAGTCTTTAAGAAATACAGCTCCAGGACCAGTCGGAATTCCAAACGAAGTGTTAAAACAACTCCCACCCATTTTCATACTTCCATCTCGCTGTGCTATACATAGCAAGTTACTATATTGGGTACACACCCAAGGCTTGGGAACACGCCCACGTGCTTCTTTTCCCAAAACCGGGAAAAACTCCAACGATACCGGAAAACTACCGCCCAATAAATCTGCTGTGCTCCTTCTTAAAGCACAAAAAGATAATCATGACGAGAAGTCTACATAACCTTCTCGCAATTGACAACAATCTGGATAACATTCAGGCCGGATTCCGCCCCGGAGTAACAATAAACGATCAACTCCTCCGCGTCGTGACCGGGGTAGAGGAAGGCTACGCCAGAAGAAACACTACAGTGGCAGCGTTTATGGACGTACAGAAAGCTTTTGATACAGTATGGTACGACGGACTCTGGAGAAAATTGATCGAACTAGAGCTTTCCGAAACCACAACCCGCTGGCTATGTGACCTAATCACGGGAAGATTGGGACAATAAAGGCAGGGGAACGCACTTTCCCACACATTCTATCAACACGCAGACGTCACCACTCCTATATATAAAATATGTACGCGATACTCTGCAAACAGCTAACGACCCGACGACAGGATGACACGGCGTTTTGGGCCACAATAAAGCAGCCGAAATCTGCTGTAGCGCAGTTACAAAAATATTTAAAGGCCTTCGAAGAATACTGCAACAAATGGAGGATCACCTCAAACGCAACAAAGAGGCAGAGGCCAATGATTACGCTGGAAAAAGCTACCGCGTCTGCGTGTAAACGGTGTGGAGGTGGGCTACGTGAGGCGAGCCAAATCCTAGGCACTAAACTTGACCCGTAACTAAACTTGCAAAGCCATTTTAAAATCATAGCGAACCAAAGCAAAACCAAACTTCAGACCATACGGCTCCTCAAGGGAAGAAACTATGGCTGCAACACAAAAACACTGCTCACACTTAACAAGACGTAAATACGGCCATATATGACTTACGCACATATTTTCATGCTTAAAGCCTCTCGCACCGGTCTACTCCGCCTGCAGCGAGTGCAGCGTTGGGCACTGCACCCAACACTACGAGCTGACAGGAGGACTAGTATCGAGCCACTAGACACGCACACAAAAGTACAACCACTGGCTGAGTACGTGTGAGACCTCAACAGATGGTACTTCCACAAAGCAAAGGACAGATCATTCATCCAACAACTGAGTGACAAATTAAACCAACTACATAACACACCTTACAACTTCACACTTAAGGCACTACGTAACACATAATACAAGGCACTCACCACAACAAGGAAACTAGCGTAACTTAAACAACTTTGCCAAGCCCACTGCTCAACGCACAAACATGACCAACAAACGAAAAATACATATACCCTCCTCCAAACAAAAAGCAGCAAAGAAAAGAAAATCAGCCGCGAGACGATGTATACTAACTAACACAACATAGCGCCAAACAAAATGATACTGGATAACTAAGGCTAACCATAACCTGCTCCACTCTTGACCGCCCATCCCTACCCCCTACGGCTGTTTTTCCGGTCGGATTGAGTGGCGTGTTCTGCGGTGGAGACTGACAATCTAACCACCGAAAACAAACATTTACACCAAGGCTGAAGACCGGGGAACGGTGAAGCAACCAGTCAGGAAGACTTGTCCACCTGACAAATGACAGAGATAGTAGTAGTAACAGCATGACCCACTCACCGCCGTGCAGCGACGGAGAGGGGATATCCGTGACGCAGCAGACGCAGAAACAAGTCGCGTAGATGCTTCAACAAGTGGAACAAGTAAGGAGGAAAAACTCAGGATCCGAAATGGCTCGTCAATGAAGTGAAGAAAGGCCTCTTCGGTGATCGACCTGAAGAGAAGTAACAGCAACAACAACCTTCCATGACGTCCCAGCGTTCATTGCCAGCTACTCCTGAATCTCCAGTTGGGAGCACGACCATCTCGCCCCCTCCTGAAATCATGACCATTAGTGAAGATGAAGACATAAATGAACCTCAAGAAGAAGGAGAAGAAGAACCTGTTCTCCTAATAACTGCCTTCTATGAAGGCAATTATATTCATCTGGCAGGTGAGCTCATGATAGAAGCTAACCAGTACATCCTTTGCTTCCCTGTGGAGGAGGGGCTGCGGCTACTACCGCAGCATCCAACACAAGTACGACGCCTAACGGCCTACTTGGATAGGCGTGGCATCCGCCACTCCCCACAGACTCTCCGACGACCAACGAAGATGGTAGTTCGAGGGCTGCCTGCTGATGTGCCTGAGGAAGTGGTAGCTGCCGAGCTCTCCAGCGGCAGCATTGCCGCCTCTGCTGTGCATCAGATGTGCCGACCAGGCACCGGGGAGCATCTACCGCTGTACACATTCCAGCCTACGGATCGTGTACTGCCGGAGCAGCGAATAAGAACTCTGCTGGGACACAAGTTCCTCCTCGAACCCAAGATGCTGCCTCCGCTAGATCTGGCCCAATGTTTTCGCTGCCAGGGCCATGGGCACATGACCCGCGACTGCACCAAACAGGAGCGCTGTGTAAGGTGTGCTGGAAATTGTACCTGACTGCAGTATCTCGCGAGATGGGATGCCCACCTGCTGCAACTGTTCCGACCCCCACCCAGCATGCTACAGGAACCTGCGCTCCAAAATGGCGCCGACACGCACCAACGAGCTTGTGCCATCATCTTACAAGAATCTACCCGGTCGACATTCAGCAGCAACCGGTTATGAGCGACCCGCGAAGGCGAAGAAGCACTCCGCAACCCACCTTCTGTGTCACGAGGCAGACTGAAAACATCATGATGAAATTTTAGTGTCATCATCCACTTGCTACATCAGCAAACCTTGCTAATGGCAGAAGTGTTAGTAAATAAGGACACACCAGAAACGACACACCCGTCAGAACTTCCACACACTCAAGGGATGATGTCTCCCTAGAAGATTTAGTGTCAGGCAAGTTGCGACAGACCCTGCACTCAGCAGCTCCTACAGGCGAAGAGGCATCATCTCATAAACATTCGGAATATGTCAAGCAAATTTTAGATATCAATACTTCTAGATTTTATTTATTTCGTATCAGAAACATACAGTTACACAATCACAATCATCAAATTATAATCGACCAGAACTTGGCCACTTCCAGTGCATTTTCTGAGGCATCATACAGTTCAGCTGCCGAGCAGGATGCTGGACACAGTTGACACTGGAGCATGTGCTGGACAGTCTGGTCTTCACCGCAGTCGCACTTGATATCATTGATCTCAGCATAGCCCCATCTTGCTAAATTCACTTTGTATCTGCCCACTCCTGATCTCAGCCTATTCAAAGATTTCCACGTCAACCATCCCTTGTCATAACCAGGTGGCAAAGATTCAGACACTCTTCCCCAGCCATGCGGAAGGGGAGCCTTAGCTTTCCATAGTTGTAACCTGGCTTCTTCAGTTGTCGTTGTAAGTTCTTGAGATATTATTAGGAAACTTTTTCTGGATTTCAGTCTTTGCCTATGAGAGATATGCCCATATAGTGGATGAGATTTTTCATGGTTCACTTTCCTCCTTTCCTTGTTCACTGCTGTTTCCCTTCGAACAGAAGGTGGCGCTATTCCTGCGAGACGGTGGAGCCATTCGACTGGAGTTGGTTTTAAGCAGCCTGTTATGATTCTTCACGTGTCATTAAGTGCAATGTCTACTTGTTTGGCGTGGGTTGAACTGTGCCATATGGCATACTCTGCAGCCGAATAACATAGTGCTAAGGCAGAAGTTCTAATTGTTTCAGGTTGGCTGCCCCACTGCGATCCAGCCAGTTTTCTTATGAGATTGTTCCTACTGGAAACTTTCAGCTTGGAGTTCATGCAATGTTTCCTGAATGTAAGTGATCTGTCAAGGGTCACTCCTAGATATTTTGGAGTATCACAGTGTTCTAGTTCGACCCCCGACCATGTTACCTTTAACCTACGATTTGCTTCTTTATTCCTTAGATGAAAAGCACATACTTGTGTCTTCGTAGGATTTCGTTTAAGCTGGTTCGTGCTATAATACCTTGACAAATCTTCCAGAGCGTTGGTAAGTGTGCTCTCCACTGATTCAAAGTCTTTGCTCTGTGATACCAGAGCAAGATCATCAGCATACACGAAACTCCTGCATTTGGGTGGTATAGGCAGATCATTGGTATATATGTTAAACAATAATGGGGCTAGCACACTTCCTTGGGGTAGACCATTCTTCTGTGACCTCCAACGGCTACGCTGTCCTTGGAAGTCAACAAAGAATCTGCGGTTCTGCAGAAGAGTAGCAATGAACTTACTAATACTGAAATTCCTGGTCAGATTGTAGAACTTGACTAGTAGTAGCTGATGGTTGACGGTGTCATACGCTGCTGACAAATCAACAAATACCACCCCTGTTACCTTACGTGCTTCAAATCCATCTTCTATAAACTGCGTGATATTTAATAGTTGTCCTGTGCAATTTTTACCCGGGCGGAATCCAGCTTGTTCAGGAATAAGCAAAGGATCAACTACAGGCAACAGCCGGTTTAAGATCATTCTTTCAAGCAGTTTGTAGAGTGACATAAAAGTGCAACAGGTCTAAAATTCTTTGGACTGTTTCCTTCTTTGCCAGGTTTAAGCAAGGCGATCACTCGGCTCTTCCGCCATATCTTTGGAATTTGACATTTACTCATACAGTTGTTAAAGAGCTGAAGCACCCATTTCTTTGTTGTTATACCAAAGTGCTTAATTTGTTCTGTCCAAATGTCATCCAGGCCTGCTGATTTTCCATTTTTGCAATTTCTTATAGCCTTATCCAATTCTTCCATGCTGATTGGTATTGTGAGGTCATTATTCTCCTCTTGGCCTTCTTTCCGCAGTTTGGGCATTTTGGACTTGTGATTAGCTTTCCCATTTAATAGCAGTTGGTGTGCTATTTGGTTGGCAGTGACATTATAATGAGTTTTGGTCTTAGTTGGATCATTGTTTAGATGCTTCAGTAGCCTCCGTGCTTTATGGCTGTCTCTTGTGAAATCTAAGTCTTCAACGGTTTTAATCCACTGATTCCGCTTTGTCTCTTTAATAATGGAAATGAGTTTGTTTCCTGCTTCCACTGTTGCTTCACCAAAAGGATCTTCTGTAAATAAATTGCTGTATTCTTTAAGTAGAGCAGCTTGATCTGATGTGAAACAGGGGATGTAAGATGTCCGACAACCACGAGGGATAGACATTCTGGAACATCTCTTTACAGCCGTGGTGAAGTAGTCATAGCATTCTGGTGTTGGTTCTATTGAAAGAACTTTGGAATCCAATAGTTCTGAGAATTCAGACCAATTTGCCTTTTTGAAGTTGTATCTTCTACGGAAAGGTACTTCCTGTGGTCTAACTGCGGCATATATTTGACACATTATTGGTCTATGCTGTGAGTTGGGTATTGGGGAACAGACAGATTTAATGCACTGGTGGCTAATACTGCTACTACTGAATGTGAGGTCAGGGTTGAAACCACGCGTCCACCGACCACTGTTGAATGATGCAGGTAGTTTTGTATCATGGATTAGAGAGAGGTGATTTATTTCAGCCCATTCTTGTACTGCAGTCCCACTCTCATCTTCATGGTCATAGCCCCAAACATTGCTATGACTGTTGAAATCACCAATCACGATCTGTATGTCTTTATTATGGAAATTATGTGGTTTGTTGACAGTGAATACAGCACCAGGTGGTTTATAAAAAGACGGAATGGTACAGTTCGTCATTTCTAGAGTGAGAATTTCAATGTCATTTTTTTCCGTGAATGCAGTGGACGTTACTTGTACATCTGGATGTACAAAGATTGCACTTCCGTATTGATTATGAGGTCTTTCTATAGCGAGATGCATTCCGTTTATTTTTGGTCTACGCATTTCATAGCCTCTGTGTGTTTCCTGTACGCACAGTATATGGCACTGATATTGACTGCATAGGTCTTGTAGCAGTTCTTCCTTGGCTGGTGACATGCCTTCTATGTTAACAGAGATGATTGTTAATTGTGGCCCTGAAAAGGGCTTGGGTAGTAATGTTTCTGGTGTGAAAGGATTAGCCGTCAGGTCATTTCGATTCATTCTCTGACGTTGCCCAGGGTACGCCTGATTGCTATTCTTCGCTAGGTCGCTTAAGATTGCAATCTTCGAGGAGGCTCCTTCATGTACCACAATACTTCTAGATTAGTTCTGGTAAACATTCATTGCGTTAAAAAAATGTTTTTTTTTTTTTTTTTTTTTTTTTTTAAATATATGGCTTCACGTTCAAAGGTTTATAATTATGGTAATTATTTCGAAGTTGTCATTATGTGTATGAATATCTTTCATTGTGAGAAGATAAATCAACTGTTTCATATGTTTAATGAGCTACAATCAATCAAATTCTTGGATCTATCTTATGGAAGCAAACATCCGCTTTTACCCAAAAATCTCCTCAGCCTAATACTTTTTCTGAGGAGAAAATTAAGCATTGCCAAATTTTAAATATTTCTTTCCTCTGTACCGGCTGGCGATTGAAAGTAATTCAATGTACTATACTTCCAGATCAGACGGCTCCAACATCTTTTATCCCTTTACGACCTGAAGAATTTTTAAAAAGTTATCTCATTTCCCAATGCTTTTTGTAATTTGTTTGGTGTTAAATGTTACTAGAAAAATAAGAAAAAAATTCTCAAGTTCAAAATTTTGGGAGGGGGGCACCCTCACGATCGTGAGGGTCAGGTAAATACTAACACAAAATACTTTAGAGTGCACAAAACATATTGTGCTGTCATAAATGGACATTATTTAATTTTTAAGTCCAACTTTTGTTGTAGTTGTTTTAAATGGATATTTGTCTTCTTGGTTTTTAATTGTGAGAAATATGAAAGTCCTTAAATCATGTCTTGTCCTTCGATAGACACTACTATACATTTCTTTTTCGAACCGCATTTTGCTGCAACTTTTGCATGGCTCGTATCTGCAAGTACGTGGTGTTGGAATATCGTCAGCGCTTGGAAAAAGTTCATATCTATCATAATGCTTATCACTCCACTGAAGCTTAACAGTTGCATTAAATAATTTACACCTTTTGAATACGGGAAATTCATTTTCACCTTGTCCAGTCCCGCTATCAATTAATATTCCTCTATCCACAGGAGGAACTGCAGGCAGTCCTTCTACTGTGGAAACATATAATAATATCAAATAACATTTGCATAGATATAAAATAATTTGGTATTGCAAATTATCCCTTATTATTATTTGAACTATAGTAGATCTTTATGTTATTTTCTTGGAATATTGTTCCCTTTGATGCTTCTCATGTATTGGTTACATGCATTTACTACAGCTAGGTCCACAAAGTGCAAATTACTTTCCATGTCCATTTTTTACTTCTCAACCGAGCTCTATAGCACTCCATCTGCTGGTCAGAAACATCAACTCCACCTATGTTTAGGTTGTATTTGCGGACCAGAGAAGGTCAATGAAGACTGCAGCAATGCCTAACCCTCACGATTGTGATGGTGGAGACACTTTGAAGCACCACAGACGCAATAATCAGACAAAATAGATATTTCGGTAATACACAGATACTTAAGGATGTCCAGATACAAATTGAATCTAAGCACTTTTTCAGAATTATACATTTATACATCTGCTACAGATAAAACGAAGCCACAACATCTCACACAACGACACTGGAAGACAAAAGAACCTAACAACATCGTAGAGTGGACAAAGCTGCGATCTAGTGGCATCCTGCGGTGCAAAATGATCTAGAGTAACCCTCACGATCGTACGTTTCCGGCTGCAACTACATTCAACCCCCAGGAAAATAAAAGTATAAAGTCATACATTACCCTCACGATCGTGAGGGTTGGGGCGTAAAGGGTTATAGTAAAGAAATGATTTTTTCTATATTTGGCATTGTAATCATATTATTAATTCTGACTTGAGATGCCACTTCATTATGAAACAAATATGATGGATTTTAATATTCCTGCGCGATTTAAACGTAGACGTACACGTCCGTTTGCTGGTATTCCTTGTAAAAGAATGAAAATCTTCCAAAGTTTTTGGCAGTTTTCGGTTAACTCCCTCAAACCTATCATGCTGAATGTCGATCGCACTGTCATCTGCATGGACTCTTTCATGCAGGGACGGTCATCGGTACAGATATAGTAAACGAATTGTATGAAAACCCTTCCTTGTGGTAAATCGTTCTTATGTGTTCTCCATCTACTTCTCTGATCCTAAATTCCAAAAACAATGGCATGTAACTGACAATTACAGTAGGAAATGCAATATTAAAAGAAGTGGAAGTGCCACAGGGTAGCGTATTGAGACCATTGTTACTTATTATTCAAATGAATAACTGTGTTGATGGCTTATTATCAGAAATTAGATTGTTTTCAAATGATATAATGCTATATAAAACGATCAAAACGTTAGAAGACTGTAAACAGCTGCAGGGTGATCTGGACAGGATATCTAGTTGGGTTGGTAAACACGGGATGGAGATTAATGTAAACAAGAATCGGCTTATTACCTCCACAGATAAAAACTAAAGGTTGATTATCATTATAATGTGGAGAAAGAATTACTTGTTGAAGACTTGAAATGTAAATATTTTGGCATTCCATTTGATAACAAGCTTAACTCGGCAGGACACATTGGACATGTAGTAGGAAAAGGATTCAAAATTCTGCACTTGATGGATAGAACGATGATGATATGTACGAGAGAGGGAGAGGAATTGGGTTACAAACTTTGGTAAGACTAATGCTCGAATATGGTAATGTAGTATGGGACCCACATTTTGAGAACCAGACACTGGAGTTGGAGAGGGTGGAAAACAGGACTGCTAGAGTTATTTCTGGAAATTACCGGAGAACGCAATCAGTAACACATATGATAAAAGAACTGGAAAGGGAGTCATTGGAAGACAGGAGCAGGGTGAAGAGGTTGTAGCGGGGAGCCGAGGTGTGGTTGCTATTACATTAACTCTCCAACATTACTACAGATTTCCATCTAACTTTAAGTTTACTTGCAACCGAAAAGGGGGGGGGAGGAGGTGATTAGCTAGGAGATGTTAATTCCAGCAATTTATATCAGATTCTGACACCAGACAATCTTTGATTACGCAGAGATTATCAGACTGCGATAGATTTTATACTTTGTTACCTCTTGGAAATAAAACTCCGTTTACTCTTCTTTATAGTATCAACTTCCGTTACCAAAATACTATATCAACATTATCATCATGAAACACAATATAATAGCAGATTGAGGGTCTATGGATTCTTTAGTCTACGAGTGTTATTGAGACCAAACAGTGCGGATTAAGTTACAAACCATTTAATATAAAAAACCTAACATACATTTTAGTCTGATTCCAACTAACTGACCTGAAGAGAAAATGACATGTCTTTGCATTATTAAATTGAATTTACTGCTCAAGGTTATCACATTATTACTGCCTTTACTTTAACAAATGCTTCCTACGACCAATCACTTATTAACTCAAATGGGCCGCTCTCTCTCTCACACACAAACACAACATTCACTGAATAGCAACGGCGACTGAATAATTCTTGTAACTAGCGGCAACTTCTACCAACACAAATAAATGGAAGCCTAATCAACCGAATAAGTTAGACCGGGGCAGTTTGAGCTACTTTACGACATATTATCCAACTTCAAACCAACCGAATACTTTAGAAATTATTATAACAAAGACTGAACACTTTTGGAGACAAACTGACTAACTTGGAAACCAAGCTTATTGACTTGGAGATCAAACTAATTGACTTGGAGATCAAACCGAGGCTTGCTGCGTGTCTTACCTTCTGTAAGCGACTACATGAGTACTGCATGCTGTTCCGTAAAGAATAAAGAAGGACTGGAGCGTGCAAGCTAGCTTTGTACCAAGCCTGAAAATGCTGACGCTAGGGCGTCACCACGTGACTGTAGGGTGATACGCGCCTGCTCTCGCTGCAAGCAGCCACTTCCAAGCGAGTAATAACTCGCACATACAATGACAAAATTTACGTACCAGTGCCCAAATAAAATTAAATCCTGTTTATTATCTTGGTTCCCTTACATCGTACAAGGCGTATATTGGTGATGAGGCATGAAAATATATTCGTGTAAGAATTAAAAGTAAAGCATAGATGGGAAAAGATGACCATGACCACAAGCTGGCACTTGATTTCAGGCACAAGGGTTTGGTAAGATTCACTTTTTTCGGTAAGGGTGTCAAGGATTGGTAATGGTTACCAAGAGATGAATAATTTACCAAAAAGTTTGAAAGAATTTAAAGTTGAAATTTGTAGGTAAGGGGGAAAATGGGTGTAGAGATATTGCCACCTGTACGTGCGCTCCATTGCTATTAAATTAAATTAAACTGTTCTTGTCACAATGTGCGTCCCCAGAACCCCAAAAATCGGGACGTCCCGTGCAAATCGGGATACCTGGCAACGCTAGTTAAGACTGGAAACAGACAGGTAAAGCGTAAATTTATACTATATTTTTATGATAAAATAAACACATCTACAAAAGATTCTGTTGAGCCAAATTGTTGAATACATTAAGATAATTAAAACTGCATACAATACACACTAAAACCTAAACCCACGAAAACAAAATTGATAGTCATTGGGGACTGTCAACAGAAGTGAAAACTATGAAACAATAGTTTTTTCTGGATTTTCAAATTAATTCTAGTTTCGAAAACTAAAATTTCATAATTTTTAAATTAAAAATAATCATTCTGCCATTTCAGTAAACATGTTGTCCACCTGAAATTTCGATAGTATTTGCTAATAAATCCTAAATTTGAAATAAAACTCAATTTGGATGTTTTTACAAATTTTTCAATCCAAAATTTCGATAATATAAGGTAATAAACGGTAATTTTGCATTTTCAAAATTCAACACATAACTCTAAAATTATTATAAACTTTTATAGAATTTTTTATTTTAAAACCCGTGCCAAAAATACTGTCGAACAACTATAAATCTGTTATACCACGCCAGTAAGGTAATTCCTAAGCCACTATGAAATACTCATTGTATTATGAATTACAGAGTGTTTAATATATCTATATACACTCCTGGAAATTGAAATAAGAACACATTGACGCCGGTGTGTAAGACCCACCATACTTGCTCCGGACACTAAGAGAAGGCTGTACAAGCAATGATCAAACGCACGGCACAGCGGACACACCAGAAACAGCAGTTTTGGCCGTCGAAGGGCGCTAGCTGCGCAGCGGTTGGGCACCGCCACAGTCAGTGTCAGCCAGTTTGCCGTGGCATACGGAGCTCCATCTCAGTCTTTAACACTGGTAGCATGCCGCGACAGCGTGTACGTGATCCGTATGTGCAGTTGACGGACTTTGAGCGAGGGCGTATAGTGGGCATGCGGGAGGCCGGGCGCGACGTACCGCCGAATTGCTCAACATGTGGGGCGCGAGGTCTCCAAGGTATATCGATGTTGTCGCCAGTGGTTGGCGGAAGGTGCACGTGCCCGTCGACCTGGGTCCGGACAGCAGCGACGCACGGACGCACGCCAAGACCGTCGCATCCTACATAGTGCCGTAGGGGACCGCACCGCCACTTCCCGGCAAATTAGGGACACTGTTGCTCCTGGGGTATCAGAGAGGACCATTCGCAACCGTCTCCATGAAGCTGGGCTACGGTCCCGCGCACCATTAGGTCGTCTTCCGCTCACGCCCCAACATCGTGCAGCCCGCCTTCAGTGGTGTCGCGACAGGCGTGTATGGAGGGACGAATGGAGACGTGTCGTCTTCAGTGATGAGAGTCGCTTCTGCCTTGGTACCAATGATGGTCGCATGCGTGTTTGGCGCCGTGCAGGTGAGCGCCACAATCAGGACTGCATACGACCGAGGCACACAGGGCCAACACCCGGCATCATGGTGTGGGGAGCGATCTCCTACACTGGCCGTACACCTCTGGTGATCATCGAGTGGACACTGAACAGTGCACGGTACATTCAAACCGTTATCGAACCCATCGTTCTACCATTCCTAGACCGGCAAGGGAACATGCTGTTCCAACAGGACAATGCACGTCCACATGTATCCCGTGCCACCCAACGTGCTCTAGAAGGTGTAAGTCAACTACCGTGGCCAGCGAGATCTCCGGATCTGTCCCCCATTGAGCATGTTTAGGACTGGATGAAACGTCGTCTCACGAGGTCTGCACGTCCAGCACGAACGCTGGTCCAGCAGAGGCGCCAGGTGGAAATGGCTTGGCATGCCGTTCCACAGGACTACATCCAGCACCTCTACGATCGTCTCCATGGGAGAATTGCAGCCTGCATTGCTGCGAAAGGAGGATATACACGGTACTAGTGCCGACATTGTGCATGCTCTGTTGCCTGTGTCTATGTGCCTATGTTTCTGTCTGTGATCATGTGTTGTATCTGACCCCAGGAATGTGTATATAAAGTTTCCCATTCCTGGGACAATGAATTCACGGTGTTCTTATTTCAATTTCCAGGAGTGTATATATATATATATATATATATATAAGCTGTGCCAGAGGTGAAGGTCAGTTTTAAGGCTCGTAAAAATTCCAGCGCAGACCGGGGATTCCTCAGAAACGCACCTTTACCAACCGAGCCACCAAATCGCACACCGAGTTCCGTACGTTACCTTATACCTAGGGATACACTGTTAACATAGCGGCCTGTTAGCTCAGTTGGTTAAGGTACGTGAATGGAACATAAGGTTTCTGGTTCAATTCCCGCTCTCCGCTGAAATTTTTACGAGCCTCAAAACTGATCTTCACTTCTGGCAGAACTCTGTAACTGGGATTCCACGTAAAGCTGTTTGTCCCCTTTCCCCGGTAACAGCGGCGGCGGCCTTAACTATTACGAGGATCCGGGCGGCAGATCTTTGCGAGGCCCTTGTCCTTTGTGCAATGTATTTGAATCAAAAGTAGATGTTTCTTAATGACGAGAAATGCAAAAATTATAAATAAATAAATTTTGAATTTTAATATTTCATATTAGAATATTTATAAAAGTTGACAAAGATAGAGAAGACAGATTGTTAATCACTAGCTTCGATTTCGTCAAAAATGACGGTTTGAACGCAGTATTCTGCCAGTTCATTTTGTTTTTTGCAGTTGGTTAATTATACGGAACTGATATTACATAATGCTAATGACCTTGATTTTCAATGTTCTACATATTTCATTTGCCGTTTGCATCGCCATATAGTAGTAACTTCTACTGAATTAATGACGCCGGAAGTAAAGAACCAATGAAATTAAATCAGATTAGGAATCCCAAAAACTTTTGCTATCCATGTAATATCAGTTTTATTCCTGGTCCAGGCACAATTCAGCACGTTAAATATGAAACTACTTCCACCCGCATTAATTAATATCTTTAGTAACATGGCGCTTATGAAAGCAGTTTAATTGGTTTGTAAAACTCATTTCAGAGTGAATTATGCTGTAACAAAATGTGTCAGTTGCGATTCTGGTAAACTTAACCACAACCTCCACTAATATTGCGTTCGAAAATCATAGCTTCATATGAATAATGATGGGTATCACCTATGGTGGCAGTAGGAATTCATTCTGAAAAAGCTTGTAAGAAAAAGAATCATTCTTAATTATACCTTTTGTTACATGAATACGTTACTCTGATTAGATTATCAGAGCACTTGGTTGGGATCTGACATAAATAAATGCATTTTACGTTAGATGACGGAGACTATAATTTCGAAAACGAATAACTGTTATTTATTTGACTGATACATGTCGCGATTACGTATGTTCGATTCTCTGAATTTTTAATGAGCTTCATTGTTTCTTATCGTGTGCCAAAAAATTCTTAGTTTACGGTTTAACCTGGTGTTTACAACTGAGGCAGATAAAATAGCGTAAATAATGAAAACCCTTCTCCTTACATTAATTTCTCCATCTGGTTGTCGTAGATAAATAAAAAGCAATATGTAAATTTAATCGAACGTACTAATTATAACTTTGTGACCTATAATTGCCTGGCATTATTTTTTTCCCCTGCTCTCAGTATTTCTAATATCACTGCTCACTGCTATTTTGCGGCAATAATATCGTTGTTGAATTGCGAGTATCACATCGTTTATACAGTAAATAGTCATATCCTTGATGATTTAAATCTGATAAAAAAGTTATCTTAAATCTTATTTAATTGCTAACACATGTATCAAAAACTAAGGGTAGGGCTATCATATATAATGGTAGTAGGAATTTATTATGGAAAAGTTTATAAGGAGAAACGAATAAGTCATCCTTAATGATATCTTTAGTTATATGAATACGTTACTCTCCTTAGATTATCAGAGTATTTTGTTAGGATTTTAAAATAAAAAAAAGCATTTCACTTTAGATGACGGGGACTATCATTTCGAAAATGGATAACTGTTATTTATGTGACTAATACATTTCGCATTATGTACATTTCTCCTAGTTTTTAATAAACTTCATTGCTTCTTACCTTCTGCCAAAAAAATTCTTAGGTTATGGTTTAACCTAGTATAGCGTAAATATTGAATCCCCTTCTCCTTACTTGAATTTCTGCGTCTAACTGATACGGATAAAATAGCGTAAATATTGAATCTCCTTATATGAATTTCTGCGTCTAGCTGTAAATAAACGAAAAGCAAGATGGTGGTACGAATGTAATATGGTGGTTGATGATTGGTCGTTCTCTAGCCAATAGGAGTAGCTACAGACGACGCACGCAGACGCCACGTTAGCGTTTTATATAATAGGATGATAAATTGAGGTACATAAATTCCTTAAAAGAGAGAAGCACGATTTTAAGATGATGTTTGCGGCTTTTCCTGAGACTAAAATCTTTCATTAAAGCACAATAATTTAATGAATGAGCTACGTCATTTTCAAATGAAAGAATAGCAAAGGCTGAAAGTCGATCTTGTGTCATCGAATTCCTCAAATATGTTTAGATGATTTTTAACCTCGAAAAACTCCTTTCTGCAGAAGCAACTGTCACAGGTGTGGTGGCAATAATTCTTAGGACTACTATGATATTGGGGTACACTTCAGTTAATTTTTTTTGTAGTACATTTTTCAGCACCGAATTAATGCCGTAGTTTCCTTCATACACACGGACAAGCATTTTCAGTTCCTCATACAATTCTTGTCCATCAATGTCAGATGTTTCTGCTACTGTAAGAGATAGTTGCAAGTCACTGCATTGTTTCAGAAGTTCACAATCATTAATTTCCTCTAATATTTTTATGTTGTAATTGAAACCAAATATGCTCTCATGATTTTTAAGTGCCTATAATCTAGATTGGCAGCTTGCACGCACATTGTCAACAATGACATAAAAATAGTTTATTTCGAAAATATCTTCCGCAGGCAATTCAACAACTTCATCTTGCCCTTCGTACTCAAAATTCGTTCTTTTACGTTTGATGCTCAAGACTTTGAACTTTCTGTCAATATCATTTTCCTCGGCTATTTCTCTTGCTGTTACCAAGGATGACTGGAAACCATTTTCCCGATAATCATCAAGCCAATGTGTAAATGCGTCTAGGTATTGTATAGACGCATCGAGGTGCATTTTTTCGCTCTGTCACATTTTAATTGTAACATTAATCTTTGCAAGAATCTCATACCATATGACAAGAGACACTACAAATTCGTAGTTAGTTATTTCATTTTCTATAGAATGACATTCACTAACCAACTGACAATCTGTTGTATTTTCTGCTAAATCTTACAAAGCATCACAAATATCGCTTAGCTGCATTTAACGGCCTTCACCGATTCTACCCTGCATTCCCATCTAGTTTCAGAAAGTGGTTTAGCGATAATGATTTTACATGTGCTTTTAAAATAGTCCACCTCAAACCAAAAAAGGATTTTGCTTGAACACATGACGATGCTGCATCTCCTAGGATGAGATTCCAGCTGTGACTCCCACAAGGTAAAAAAAATAAGCAAGTGGATTAATTTCGAGTATACGTTTCTGGACACCACTTTTATCTCCACGTATATTGGCTCCATTATCATATCCTTGGACTCGGCAGTTTTGCAATGATATACCTAGCTGTTCTAGCTATGTGATTATATGATTAGTCAAACTCTCAGGCCGGGAGCACATTGACGCGCAGTCGACGCAGGCGGCGCAGCACAGTTTCCGTGTCTCTATGTTTTGGGGCGGAACAGCGCGTATTGAGACGCAGAGCAGGGCAGCGCAGTACTGCGCCGCACGTGGCCTGCGCCACGTTGTGATCACGACACAGAAACTGTTCCACGCAGTTCACTATTGCAGGTTTTTTGCCGTAACACTTCTTGCGTTATTTATAATCTTGATTTACTTATAATCATTTTCAACTATGAAATAAGAAAAATTGATTAAACTGGTGCGTAACTAACCTGCGATTCACAATATCAGTCATAATAAATACATAAAAATTAATTTTAAACAAGAAATTTGGTCAATGAGCCCAACAAGTGGCGAGTAAATTCAGCATTTATTTATCATACAATTGTCTACTTACAATTTTCATTTTTATTTTCTCTTTTTGAATTGTTTTTTAATAAAACTTTGAAAAAAGATTGATATGTAGGCTATTATTTGTTTTCTTATTATTTTTACTACATCATTCAATAGGGCACAAGTCCGACTGAATTGAGCTCTTCTCCTTCTTCTCACTCTTCAAGGCAACCCACGTCCAACTCCTAACGAGAGAGGGAGGATTCTTGTGAAGACAATTTCCCGAATAATTAGTTCAACACTGCTTTTTTAGTTTCAAGTGTTTCTTAAGTTCTGTTATGTGGTTTTCTTAAAAATATAATATGAAATAAAAGAGAAAAACAAACTTATAAATGTCATGTAACGTCAAACACTAAATAATTAAATAAATAACCACGAAAATACTGCGAGATTATCTTCAGTTCTAATAGGTATTTGAGGGTTGTCGAGAAAATAATAGGTAACATTATGGCGAGAATCTCCGCTCGAGTCATCCGGAAGTAATCTTTTGAGAATTCTCTTGTCACTTCAAAAGCTAGATGAGAGTTTCTTCTTTTCATATACTCACTTTTGCATAGTTTTATCTAACTCAGCTTCTGTTAAGGTAATAATAATTTTCCAAGCTCGGCATCCCAGTCTGATTCAGAAAACAAAAATCGAGTTAATGCATCGACATGTTTTTGGTTACACTTTTTTGTCGGTTTATCGCACAACACAACAATGCTTTGTAAACTGCCGCATGGCTCTCATATGCGCGGGTAACTGCCCGATACAGTTCATTGTGCTGCCCTGCCCTGCTCTGCGCTGCCCCTGCTGCGCCACGCAGCTCAATGTGCGCCCCGGGTCAGCCGTGGTTTTTTCAACGGCTAAGAAGCCAATAAAACGTTCTTCAATGTCAGCTGTATTTGTATTAAAAAATCTTGTAATAATTGACATTTGCTCAACTCGAGAAACGTCACGGGTACAATCAAGAATAATCGAGAAATCTTTATTATTTATTATTTTGTCAACAATTTTAGTCTACACGTGACTGTCCATTAATTGTATCAGCTCATTTTGAATATTTTTGCCAAGATAGTGGTCATTAGTCGTCTTGTCTGTTACTTGTTTCAGGTGAAGTCGCAACAATGGATCAAATCTAGCTATTAACTTTACTAAATCTATAAAGTTGCCGCTACTTTCACTTGGATCTGAGTCAGAGATTAATTTATCTCTATCACCTCTGAAGCCAAATTATGGCATGCTAAAAAATTTACAATTGCAAGCAGTCTTTCCAAAATATCTCTCCAACGCTGTCTTTCTTGTTCAATCCGCGTCTGGGCTAAAGAGTCAATAGTGGCAAAACTTTTTAATCCGTTCTCTAAATTTAACCATTTCAACATACAATCTTCGCGCTGTCGGCTAGATTCATGTGACTTTAGGTAATCACCCAAGTGTATCCAATCACACATTCCTTTACTGGATCCAGTTCGTGTATTATCTGTTCCGAACATTCGACATGGAAAGCAGTAAACGGCACCCTTTGTCTGTGAATAAGTCATCCAGCGCCTGTCAATCTTTTCACCATTAGCTAATATTTTACTGTAATGATATTCGCTGAATCGCCTTCCATTATCATCTACGGGGAAACAAATCAACTTTAACCTGGATTGGAACTTTCAATAAAATCTCAGTTCGGTCTACATCAGTAATTCTTAAGGGCCATAAATCTGGGTCGCTTTGTGGATTCAGATTTTCAATTCCGGCAGTGATGGACGTAGACATAGATTCAGATACGCATTCTTGGCTGGATAGTGCTGACTGCGACGGCGATGTAGGATACAACAGGGTTGCCAACTCAAAATTTTTTTTTACCCCTAAAACTTAATCAAAACCCCTAAAATCACTAAAATTAAGTGGAAAACCCCCTAAAAAATAAATACTATATTTTTATTAGTAATATTTTTTATTTATAAATTATTCAATATTTCTAATACCATTTCGTTTTGTCCTGACTGTACAGAGATTTTGAGATCATACATTTAGACTTCACATTTTAGTAGAAGGATTAAATTTTATGCAAGATCCACCGTTTCGTTGCAATGTGAATCGGACCACCATCACACTTTGTAGCATTTCAATAGATAACATACTACGCAACTTATTTTTAACAATATTATAGATTGAAAAGGCTCGTTCAACACTCGCGATCGAAATTGGAACTGTAATTAATGTTAGGCCAAATTTTGAGACGTTTTCAAAACGTTTCCAGCCAGCTGCATCAGAATCATCGTAGACTTCTGAATAAAAAATCAGCTGAAGAGGTAATTGTTGCCATAAATATGAGTCCGCTGAATGTAATTTATTATTGGTTTTATGTTAGGTTTGACTTGAGATGTAGCAACTTTTGGGTGCAAATCAGAAACCATTTTCAATATTACTAAATTGTTTGAAAGCCGTTTTTGGATCTGTTCTACTAGACAACATAAAAAATTTTTGTACAGTAAAAATAAATCTTCAAATAATTTAGTGGGTTCAACATTGTCACTTTGAAAAAGTATATTTAATTGTATCACACTTTTCAATTCGTTTTTCAGAAAAATAAAAAAATAAAAACTACGAATGGTCCTCATGATATTGTGAAGCTGTTTTGCGATGTAACATTTGCCTTCAGTCTTAGCAATTTTAGTTCGTCCCACTGCTCTAACATTAAACACTGAGTCTATGCGTTTTTTCAAAACAAATATTTTATTCTGTAATCAGAAAAATATATTCAGCCATAGAGAAGTCCGAATTCTTAGTAACGAGGATCTGTACGAGGATTTGATGTCGCTATTTAAATATTCAACAAATAAATACAAGAAATCATAAACTACCTACAAAAATAATACCCCTAGAAATTCCCCTAAAATTATAAAGCCCCTAAAAAAATCCCGTCACGCGTGTATTCCCCCTAAATTTAGGGGGAAAACCCCTAAGTTGGCACCCAAGGGATACAAGATGTTGACTCATTTTCCTCGCTATCATTACGAGGTGGCAACGGCACCCATAACGATGTTGGAATAATTTCAGCTGGATTAGGGTTAGAGTGCAATAATACGTCACTTTCCATCAATGGAGGATTTTTAGAGGTTTCTTGACCGTCAATTTTTATGTATTTATATAAAAACCCACGTAGATTTTCTTCTACCTGTTTTATTTTGATAGCTCGTTTCCTTTTTGTACTACCCGACTCAAATTTTCTACCGGCATCACGATAACGCGAACTCATTTCACAACTTTTGTTTAACACATACAATTATTTCAGAATAATTTACAAACAGTTTTAGGCAGTTTGTTTAAACAATTCACTCTTTCCAATAAGTGAAACACAGTAACACTGAAACACATGTGTCGCACAAACGATTTGGTAACCAGTGCTCGAAATTGACCGGGCGTTAGGCGTAATTACGCCTGAATCTTTTCGTTTTACGCCTGCAATCTCCGTCAAAGGCATATAAAATACGACTAAGCATCAAAATTTTCAGTTTTACATGTCAAGGTTTAATTCTAATAACTAATTTCAATTATAATTCCTGTCCCATCGTTGATATATTCAGAGTTTCAATTAATAGCTACGTTCAGAAGATGTGGCAACAGTCTAGGTGAAGTACCGCGAAATAAAAGACAATTCTAGTTTGTACGATTTTCGTTTAGCAAAGGAACTGAAGATGTCTCGTAAGATTACTGAGTTTAACTTGATACCAGTTGTAAAGAGAAGTAGGGGTGATAAAAGTGTTACAAGCACCGGTAAAAGAGGAATGCCAGAAAATTAAGAAACATCAGCTATTACCAATAGGCCTAGTCCGACTTCACTCAATCCAGGGGGTCAACAAGCAGGTAAACGATCAAAAACACTTAGTAACTCATCAGCTACTGTGTCTACTGAAGCTGAAGGATCATCCTAAAGTTATTGTAATAAAATTCAAAAGTTATTGTAGTAATTACAACAAAATCCAGAATTATGCTAACATATTTCACAATTTTGGTAAATAATATATTGGCACATTTAGACCTATTTACAGTTTTCAACTGTGTTGGAGTAGATTGTAAGCTATAAAATCTGTATTTTCATAATTGTAATATAATTACGCCTAACATTTTCATTTTACCCCTGAGGAGAAAGTTTTGAGTAACAAATATGCCTGGATTTATAAACGAATTTCTAGCACTGTTGGTAACGCATAAAGGTCGGGCCACACTAGACCGATACTGATCAGCACGGTGTCGCGAAAACTGCGCCCAGTGAAATCTGCGGCCAGAATTCTCAACAATGCTGTAGCGGTTTGTTTATTATAGAATAGGATCAAACTGGTTGTATTGTTAAAAGCCGCCCCGCCGGCGCTCTGAGCTGATTGCTACGTTTGTAGTCAATGTTTCTAAACAGCAGGTTGACACTACAGATGTTTTATAGTTTATAACTGTTATTAAAATACAAGTTTTATTCTTGCTTAAAAGACGTAGAAAAGAATTGTAATAACGAGGCAGATACTTACAGAATCGTAGCAGATTTCATGCAAAATCTCCCTTTGCCTCACATTACTAAGTGCAGGAGGCCTCCCATTCGGGAGGACGGTGGTTCGAATCCCCGTCCGGGCATCCAGATTTCGGTTTTACATGGTTTCCCGAATCACTCCAGGCAAATTCCGGGATGCTTCCTTCAAAAGGCCATGGCCGAATTCCTTCCCATTCCTTGCCCCCCCCCCCATCCTTTCCCGTCTCTAAAGACCTCGCTGTTAGAGAGACGTTAAGCAGATAAGAAACTAGTGTAGGAAAAAATATTCTACCATCAGCAGTTGTGGGTTAACGTCATCCACATCAAATTTCCCCACAGACGACACGATAATGGAGTGACATCGCTCCATTTGGACGGATGGAGCGATCGTGTATGGCCGCCTCTAGACGACCTCGGCCACTCCGATCTAGTTAGTACCGCACTGGATTTTCCGAACAGTGTTGCAGATCAGCAAAAAATTCAGATTTCAGTAACGAGTGCGAAAAAAGTCTAAGAAAGAATACTTTAACCTGTGAAACATTTGCGTGTCTATTAAAAAAAAAAGATATTAACTTGGCTGTTTCGGGAGTGTAATGTAAAATGATTTGTTCACGTAAAAACTTTTAGGCCACGATTTAGTGAGACCAGGTCTAAAGGGGCGTTTAGAGTGATTAGGACGGCGCGGCATGACACAAAGAGAAGAGGTATTGGCCGCAGATTTTAGGTTGGCCGCAAATTTCACTGGTCGCAGTTTTCACATATCCGATCAGCACCGCCACCGCAACGACACTTTCCTTATTGTTGGCGCTCACTCGATTGAAGTTAGTTTAAACGACACCGCGTGTGGTCCGACAATCGGCTGATATCCCACCGTTATTAATTTGGTTTGGTGGTGTGGTCCGGTGCCAGGCTGGTAGATGTAAAGAATCGCGTGTAGGAAGTTCGGAATTTCTTACGTTTTATACGAATGTGACACTGAATAAATCTAAATGAGAAATTTTATTTAGGCACTTATTACTTTAAGTATATACTTTACTACGACTTAACCAACATTATTTTATTGTTATAACTAATAGCTTAGTAGAAAATAAAAACTTTTAAATATATTTTTCCCCCCCTACTCGGGTTGTTGCGCGAGGCCCCTGCAAGAGCGAGGCCCCGGACGATTGCCCTGCTCGCCACCCACTAAGGCCACCTCTGCCCAGGGTTGCCAACTCAAAAAAAATTTACCCCTAAAACTTATGTCAAAACCCCTAAAATCACCAAAATTAAGTGTAAAAACCCCTAAAAAAATAAATACTATATTTTGATTAGTAGCCTAATATTTTTTTATTTATAAATTATTCAATATTTCCAACACCATTTCGTTTTGTTCTGATTGTACAGAGTTTTTGAGATCATTATTTTTAGTATAAACCTTCATCAGTTCCTATCATTGATACCCCTGTCCTGCTCAATTTATCTAAATAAACGCAATTTATGTATATAAAAAACAAGTCTGTAACCCTGATTCCCGATTTTTTTTTTCATTTTACGTTCCATCCCGATTTTTAACAAACCTGACCTAGAAACTCTATTTGTAGGCTAGGTATTGAAAATAAAATTCTTCTTATGAATTTCATCGAAGAACAGTTACAGTTTTAATTCAATGGCGCCGATCATCCATAAAGGACGGAAAATATTATAATATTGTATAATGTTATCTGATTCATAATGAAAACAAATTATAAAAACGTAACGAAACTACTTTACCTTTTAAATCTGGATCTGTTTCCCACGTCTTTGTATACTTTTGACTGTATTTCTTTAATTTCTTAGACATGATTAACAAACTGTTTGTCGACACACTACAGAATACACTAACGACACAGTTAATTAGACCAGAAATAACTAAACAATAACGGCTGCATTGTTGCACGTTGGTTGTTGCCGCAACAACCGAAGTCTCTCCATAGGTAGGCTTGCCAGATTTCTGAAATGTTCAACCGGGACACTAGAATGCAACCCCCCCCCCCTCCAAGCGTCATGGGTATTCAAGGCTCCACACCCTTGGTGGGTTTCAGAGTGTTTTAGAGGGTAGTTTATTCTCAATGCTATGAATACCTAATAAATGGTTAATGATCAGTAATTACTGATTAGGAACCTAAAACAGGGGTTAATGAATAAATTATACTAAAATACAAATTTAAATATTTTATTTCTTACATGTGAGTGTTACATATAAATGTAATAAGTTGAATAAGTAAGATTGTGAGAAGAAACCCTTTGGATGAGGAATAACAATTTTAACAGTTTTTACATGTACTTTTCATTGGTGAGCACTTTTTTTAGAAAGTCTTTTTTGGTTTTAATCTTGTTGTAAAAATCTTCACAAGTTAATCCGATATTAATTTTACATGTCATCAAGCCTTTAACTGTAGATCCCATCATCAAACCCCTGTCATCAGTCCATGCATTGTTCATCAAAGAAAATACCCTCTCAACTGGTGCTGATGTCCCAGGTAAGCAGAAGGCATACTCAACAATGTTTATCAGATTGGGGGCTTCTATCTCATTCTCCTTGAAGTGACGAAACAGCCTGAGCCATTTTTCCTCACTTGAAATAATCACATTTCTGGTGGCCCCTTCTTGCTTCCACTGTTCCCAGTTTGACAGCAAGTACTGCTTAGCAAGCAAAACTTCGTCAAACAACTGATCATTGTTTATTTTCATACCGGGTACATCAAGAAGGCTTCTATTAATAGTGTCATCAGAAATTTCGGCGTTTTTCCAATCAACAGCATTTGTTTTGGTCAGATTGATCCATGAAAACTGTTCAGCGTTTCCAAAACTATTCTCCCAGAGGTCCAAGTATGCAATGCATCTTTCATAAAAGCCATCAGATTCTTCTTTCACACTGTTTTGGACTTGCTCATCTAGATTCTTGTAGATGTTCTTTGCGGCCATAGGGATAAAGTTTGAAGACTTTCTTTCTGTCAGGTTTCTTTTAAGAGCTTTATGAGCTTCAGCAACCTCAAAAGCTGTAGTGTTATTTTTTTTCCATTCCCAGAATGGCCTTGTTAAACAGTGCAAGCTGTCCATGGACAAACCACAAGTAGAGCTCGCCCTTTGAATCAGTAAAAATTTTTTTTATTGCTGATGGACACATTTCTTGGTCTAAAAAAATGCTTTCAGACCTTCAAAAATTTGTAAAAGTCTTTCCAGCGCAGGCATCATTGATAGAAACCGGGTGTTCCCATGTTGAAGGAGTTTGTGGAACTCTACCTCGGCATATTCACAAAATTCTTTTAGTTTTGTTACCCGGACTGTGTATATGTGGAAGTATTTATAAATCTTCACAAGCAAGGCTTCAATATCGCTGGGGAGACTATCTACTGCAGTTTGCACACAGTTGTGCACAATGTGTGCTCCACATCCGATTCCATTGATTTCCCGCCCTAGGCTATTCTTGAGTCGATGAAAAACGTTGTTTTTCCCTGCTCTTATCACACCTCCGAAGTTAGTGTTGCAGTTATCTCCACAAAAGCCAACTACTTTGTTGTTCAAATCGTTTTGCAACAGGACAGAGCATAAGTGATTTGTCAGGGTTTCCGATGTTTCACCCGCCACAGATTTGAAATCTAAAAGCTTTACTTGCACACCTGAATTAGGATTAAAATAGCGCACAACAATTGGCACAAGTTTCATCTCCTTTCTGTTTGATGCATCCATGCTTACAGATACATAGTTTGACTTGGTTAAGTCTTCTTTAAGCTCTTCCTGAGCTAAAGGAGCTATGACATTTAAAACTATTGCATCACACTTAGTTTTCCCGAGTGAGAATTTAGGCTCAAAAAACTTGGAAATCAGTTTTGATGAGCAAGAGTTCGAATTGAAACTTAGGCTATGGTTTGCTGTGTGGTAAGCAAAGGTCACCTCTTTCGCTGCTAAGTCTAAGTTTTTGTCATTAGAACTCGCAGTCTTAAAAAAACTACTCATTTTTGACGAGCCAGCAGCACATGCTAAACTCTTTTTGTGTTTAACAGACTGCAAATGATCTTTTATATCGGATCGCCCACCGTGAGCAACCGAAAACTCAGAATTGCAATGTAAGCATTTAACTCTATCGCCTTGACCACCGGTACATACCTATTTCAAAAAAGTAAATTCATTCTGTAAATCTTCAGTGAATTTACACGAACGTTTTGGCATTTTCACAGAGAAAGCATGAACTTAAACTTGAAACATAAATACTGTAAAACAGCGTTAGCTCACTAACACAACAGGCACCGTAGGCTAGGCAGGAACAGACTGACATTTCTATCGCAGGCGACTTTCGCCGGGGTGAAGGTGGGCGAGTCCAATGTTACAGTAACATTGTTACTGCACACGAGGAGTGTAATACTAATACAATACTGGACTCGCCCGGAGAGCGCATGCGCATGGTCATGATTGGAGAGACAAGGCGATGTGATGACAATATTTTTATATATTTATTAGCAGACCCTCATTCTTTTATAGTTTTCACTTTTCATACAGTACAGTTAAATAAATGACAAAGTAATTATCCTAAGTTATACTTCACAGTTAATTGTTTTAAGACATTTTTGGTCATCTATATCTATAAATTATAGTTTATAACCAAATTTAATTTTTACCGGGACGGAAGGTAAACCGGCCGGGACACCGGGACTTTGTCTAAAAACCGGGACTGTCCCGGTCAAACCGGGACGTCTGGCAAGCCTATCCATAGGGAACCGAAACAATTATATGTCTCTGGTAAACATTAAACGCTGAATCTATGCTTTTTTTCAAAACAAATATGTATCAGAAACAAAAATTTTATTCCGTGATCAGAATATATTCAGTCATAGAGACATCCGAATTCTTAGTAACGAGGATCTGTACGAGGATTTGATGTCACTATTTAAATATTCAACAAATAAATACAATAAATCATAAAGTATCTAAAAATACCCCTAAAATTATAAAGCCCCTAAAAAAATCCCATCACGCGTGTATACCCCCTTGAATTTAGGGGGAAAACCCCCATGTTGGCACCCATGCCTCTGCCCCGTAAGATCATCTAGGTAGGGCAGCCATGACAGAGGGCGGCCGAACAATCCATCCTTCGGGATATCCCGGTCAACAATGCCATACGCGTTTACCTTTTTTTCCTGTTAACATTAGCATGCCGATGACGCAAACTCATAACTACACATAACACCCATCTAAAGCCGGATTTACACGACCGGACCGGACCTGATAAAACGGGTGCTCCGCCCCTCCGACCTGAGAACGTGTAAATGCAGCACCGGACCAGATGTGGGCGGGGCGACGTGATCGGGTGATCGGGTCAAAAATACTCCCGATATCGGGTCTAGTGTTGCCAACCGTTAAACTAGTTGCCCACCAGATTCAACTGCTAAAACCACCAGAAAACCACTAACTAAAAGCGGTGCTACTCTCGTAACAACTAAATTTTCCACTAAACAAATATTTCGTTATTACGAAAGAGAATAATGGATATATTGTTAAAAGCGTTACATTTATTATTGCATAATACACATTAAATTTCTGTATAATTAATCAGTACATCAACATGCAAGTAGTAATTCAATGAATCATCAATAAATTATTTAATCAACTGCCATTCTATATTAACTGATCTTTTTCAGATGATCTTTTAAGGGCGGCATGTCTATAAAGCACCCCCCCCCCCAAACCAAAATCCTGGATCCGCCACTGTTAAGAGGTATTTCAAAGTCATTGATCGAGTAAGGGATAGTTGAAAATATTTATCTATTCAAACGTTTCTATTAATAATTTTCATCAATTAATTTTATTGGTTGAAAATAATAAATATTTTCTACACAAACCATGTTTAGTAGAACTTGAATGGTTTAATCATTTGTAAAGTTGAATATCACAGTCAGTGTTCATTTTTGACTAAAAACAATAAATCAGTGGTCATGACATTACGGGACAGTGAACATTTTTGGATAAATTAATTAAAATAAATGAAGAAATCGATTAAATGTTCATAGAAATCTTACTCGATTATAATTAATTCAATTAGCTATTATTATAACCTTTAACGTGAAATGAAATAAAACTAAGCCAACTTAAATGTTTCCTATGCAGTAAAAATAAATCATATATATTAATTCTCTAAGGTATTTTTGTCACAAGCCTGTATCTTCCGTCATAATTAACCGAAATCAATGAATGAGGTGTCATTTTAAAGAAAATAGTCTCCACTTTGGTCACATCATATTTTAAGAAACAAAGTTTTCGGTATTCGACCCTTAAAGGACAAAAATTTCAATGTGTCTAAAATTATGTTTTCTGTGTTACGAGTCATTTATCTCCCTGGGTACCTATGTGAAATCGTTTAACGAAGTATCATTTTAAAGATAAAGATCTACGATTTAGTGACGCCATAGGTTAAGACAAAAGTTTTTCGAAATTCGACACTTAAAGGGCAAAAGTATCAATATTTTTGCAATACGTTTTGTGTCACGAGCGATTTAACTCACTTAATAACTAACCGATATATATAAATAAAGTATCATATTAAATAATAAGGTCTCCGCCGTGGTAACATTATATTTTAAGCAAGAAAGTTTTCGTAATTTGACCCTTAAAGGGCAAAAATGTCAATTTTTCGAAAATGCATTTTTTGTGTCTCGAACCACTTATTTCCCTGGATATCTATCCAAAATCGATAAATCAAATAACATTATGAGGAATATTGTCTCAGCCTTGGTGACATCATATTTTAGGAAAGAAGTTTTTGGAATTCAACCCTTAAATGGAAAAAGTATAAATTGTTCTACAACGCATTTTTGTGTCACGAGCTATTTATCTCCCTTGATATCTAACCGATATAGATAAATGAGATATCATATTAAAGACTAAGGTCTCCACCGTGGTAACAATATATTTTAAGAAAGGAATTTTTCGTGATTCGAAACTTAAAGGGCAAAAATGTCAATTTTTCTAAAATGCATTTTTCGTAACTCGAGCCATTTATCTCCCTTTGACAATTAAAAAAAATTGATAAACGAGGTTCCATTTAAAAGATTGAGGTCTTCGTAATGTCTTCGGTTCCGTTACAACATCTTAAGAAAGAAATTTTAAAAAATTCTAACCTTAGAGAGTAGGAAGGATACCCCGGTTTCATATTAAATAAGTCACGCGCCCCACCCCCTGTGGCCGCTACCCCTATAATTAGGCGCCACCGCCCTATCATTATCTACCTGGCTGCCGGGGCTAATTCTAGGGTCACGCGCCCCGCCCCCTGCAGACACGACGGCGCCGCCTACCGTCATTATCTATGTAGGTCACGCGCCACGCCCCCTGCAGCCAAACCGGCGCCTCTTACCGGCCCACTGCAGACACGACGGCGCCTCTTACCGTCATTATCTTTGTAGGTCACAAGCCGCGATGAATAGTGAGGTTGAATGCTTGTAATATAATGAAAAGTAGAAACGTACCTTGGTAGCAAATAATTTTTTTATTATTATTTAGTGTAATAGGTACGCACCAAAATACTCGCAACATATTACGAAACAGTAAGGAAAATTTAAAACACTCCGTATTTATAAAAAAAAAAACTGTCACTGAGTTTAACAGAATAAAACCAACCTGAACAAAATGCACACAATATATCACATCTCTGAAACTTTTGTTGCTGTGCGAATAAAATGTTTACATTGGAATTGTATAGCAAAACGACAGTGTTTCCGTAACAGAAAAAAAATTATCCGAAAAGCTACTTAATGAAAAAAAGTTTATTGACATGTCTGTGAAATCCGCTGCTGCAATCTAGGGACTTGGATGTGAACAGTCTCATACGCGCTACCACTTTAAGCACCAAATTCCTAAAAAATACTTCCTTAATATATGATTTTATCTAGCTGGAGAACTTCATTTTTAAAACGATATGTCATTTATCGATTTCGGCTAGATATCGAAGAAGTTAAAAGGCTTGTAATTATAATAATAAAAAAAAACACGCTGTATAAATAATATTGATACTTTTGCCCTTTATGGGTCGAATTCCAAAAAAAAAAAATCCTGTTATAAAATATGGTGTGACCAAAGAAGCCACCTTGGTCTTTAAAATGATACTTCATTTAACGCAGCCACGATGGCGCCGTGTTATTTACCCATCCCACTTCCTGCGGCTGATTTCCGTCCACCGTCCCTGTTATTACTCACCACAAATCATGTCCGCAATTATGTACCTGTAGCCAAAATTTCCGTCATTATCTCGATTGTGGACTGGAGGTCGCCTCTACCTGCCGGAGCTCCAGTTACATGACCATTTTTCTGTACAGCGGTATTAAAACAATAATTATTCACAAATTCATCGTAACTATTGAAATAATTAGCATATTTTTTCGTATAATGTGGTCAACGGTTCAAAACCCCTTATGAGTGTTATACAAACGCCCTTTCCAATTTTAGTGCTTTCTTTCATGAAATTAAACAACTTTGATACTAATTTACAGAACCTTTTTCAAATGTCAAGCTGGTCAACTGAAGTGTTTACCATCAGTAAAGCCTTACACAGTTCTTTTCAAGTATTTTACCCGTGTCACATACTAATTTATGCGGGAAGGAATAACAATCTATGCATGTGGATAAAAGGCCGTTTATTATTTTATGAGTGATGTACATGGAGAAACTTAAATGCAGTGCACTACAATTTCCATCATTATCTCGCAAAACTCTGCGACTCGCATTGACAACCCCCGTTGGTTTAATAAAGCGGGAAGGAATTCTGCATGTTGAAGAATGTAAATGGCGAAACCTGGTGTCGGCCCATTCAGGCCTAATCTTCCGAAAGATACCAAAAGGTTTAACGTCCCCCTCCAAAGGTAGTTTACTAGAATTCGGTGAGTTTAGTTTTGCGCGATACGTGGACACATTGAACGAGAAGGAATACGGCCATTGCCTTTTGAGCATCACGGCATTCACCTGGAGTGATTTCAGGAAACCATGAAAAACCCAAATCTGGATGCACGGACGGGGATTCGAACCCGCGTCCCCCGAATGCGCGGCCAGAACGTTAACCGTTCACCCACCACGTTCGGTCCTTAGGATTTGATAACAGCGAAGATATTATACGTACTTTACGTTTCTTTGAACAGCTACGAGTTGCTATTTGTTGCAAGTGAGTGCTAAATTTGTTTCATTTGTATATTTATACATCTGGCTTACACAGTTCTTTCCAAAAAGTTATCGCATATCAGGTTTTAGTTTAGCGTGGTACGTGAATAATAATTATTATTTTTAGGAATCCCTTGGATAGATCAGGGGTGCACTACACACGTGAATCGGCTACACGGGTGGCAGGGGCCGTGTGGAATGCATTGGGGGGTTTTTTAGGCTGAGGGAGGATGACCCTGAGGAGGAAATTCAGTTGCGGACAGCCAAGATAAATTCATCACCGCGTGATAGGGGCAGCTTAAAAGAATCCCATACATTAAATGTTCTAGTAGTTAACTGCAGAAGTGTTTGTAATAAACAGCCTGAACTCGAAAACGTTATTCGTAGTACAGATGCTGATATCGTAATAGGCACAGAAAGTTGGTTAAAACCGGATATAAGTTCAGCCGAAATTTTTAATAGTAACTTGAACATTTTCCGTAAGGATAGGTTGCATTCTCAAGGAGGTGGTGTATTTATAGCTGTTAGAAAGTACCTCCCAGTGTAGCGAAATTGATGTCCACACTGTCTGCGAAATCATATGGATCAAGCTCAACGTAGCTAGAACAAAACTTGTGATAGGCTTCTTCTATCGTCCACCCGATGCAAGCGTAAATATTGCCGAGGCCTTAAGAAATAATGTAAATAATATAGCACGGCAATTTCCGGACCATACAATAATGCTAGGAGGTGACTTTAACTTGCCAGATATCGACTGGACTAATTACGTTCACGTTACTGGGGGCAGGGATAAAGCAGCTTGCGAAATCATTCTAGACCTCTTCTCAAATCACAATCTGGAACAGCTCGTAACTGAACCAACGCGATGCCTCAACGGTAACGAAAATATTTTAGATATAGTTGTTACAAATAGGCCTGAAATATTCACGAATATTTCTACCACCGCAGAAATAAGTGATCACAAAGCTGTAATTGCTACAGTGAAACTAACAACCACGCGCAGAAAGAGAAAATAGAGGATCGTGTACAGATTCGAAAAGGCTTCCAAAGAGTGTTTTAGAGCGTATTTGAGGCATAATTACCACACCTTCTTAGTAGCAGGAGGCACCGTTGAAGAGAGGTGGCATCGATTCCTACATATAGTCGGGGAAGGTATGAACTTGCATATACCGAAACGGACAATCAGGGAAGAGAACGATCCCCCATGGTACACACGGGAGGTTAAAAGGTTACTCAAGAAGCAAAGGAAGATACATGCGCGATCAAAAAGGACGATGCATCGGACTGATTTAGATAAGCTATTGGAGATAAGGGGACGTGTTAAGAATGCGATGCGTGAGGCCTTTAATAACTTTCGTGAAAATTCTCCCTCTAAGAGCCTCACTGAAAACCCTAAGAAATTTTGATCGTATGTAAAAAAAGTTAGTTGTAGTGGGAACAATAATCCAGTTCTAATAAAAGACGGACGGGAAGTTGAAGACATCCGCGACAAGGCTACCGTATTTAACACCGAATTCAAAAATTCATTAACGCGAGAAAACATGGAAAACATCCCCACTTTACCACATCGTGTACAATTAGAGATGGATCCGATAGAAATTGATAGCGTAGGAATTGTAAAGCAATTAAAACTCCTGACGTGGGGTAAAGCGTCGGGTCCCGATGGTATACCGGTAAGAGTATTTTCTGAATACGCGGAGGATATTGAACCATTTCTGTCAGATATATTCCGTAAATCACTAGAAGAGAGAAAAGTACCTTCTAGCTGGAAGATAGCCCAGGTAATTCCCGTTTTTAAGAAAGGAGATCGGAGTGATCCTCGGAATTATCGACCCATATCTCTAACATCGGTCTGCAGTAGAATTCTGGAACATGTCATATGCTCGAACATAATGAAGTTTCTAGATGAGAACGAGTTACTTACACCATGTCAACACGGATTTCGGAAGAAGAGATCGTGTGAAACACAATTGGCCCTATTTTCCCACGACATAATGAAAGTTATAGATGCAGGTTCGCAAGTTGATGCAGTTTTTTTGGATTTTCAGAAAGCTTTTGATTCTGTGCCACACAACCGACTTTTAGCGAAGATTCGAGCTTACGGTATTTCGGCTCAGATTTGCGAGTGGATACGTGATTTTCTAACAGGTCGATCACAGTATGTCGTTGTTGACGTGGAAGCCTCTTCTAAGATAAATGTTACTTCGGGCGTTCCTCAAGGAAGTGTAATAGGTCCACTTCTTTTCTTAATATTTATAAACGATCTAGGTGACAACGTCAAATGCTGGTTGCGATTGTTTGCCGACGATGCGGTTATCTATAGGGAAATAAGGTGCTCCGACGATTGCTTAGAAATTCAGCGTGATTTGGATGCTATTTTCGATTGGTGCCGTAAATGGCAGCTTACACTAAATTGCAAAAAGTGCAAGGCAATGCGGATAAGTAACAAGAAGAATCAGTTTGTTCACGATTACAAAATAAACAATTCACCTGTTGACACGGTTGATTCCGTGAAGTATCTGGGGGTGATAGTACAAAGCAACATGAAATGGGACATGCACATAACTTCCGTCGTAGGCAAGGCTAATTCTAAATTACGATTCATAGGTCGTATTTTGAGGAATTGTAATGCTCAAACAAAGGAGATAGCGTATAAAACACTAGTGCGTCCGCATCTGGATTACTGTTGTGGGGTTTGGGACCCGTATCGCAAGGTTCTGATTGACTCAATTGAGAGGGTGCAGAGGAGAGCCGCTCGATTCGTGACTTGTTGTTACAGCCCTTATGAAAGCGTCACAGAATTGATACATAGATTGGGCTGGGATAGTTTGGAAGGCAGACGACGTAGCTTGCGTTCGAATTTATTGGAGAATATGCGAAAAAATTTAAATTTCGAGTGCAATGAAATACTTCTTCCGCCAACCTATTTAGGTCGCAATGACCGGAGGGATAAGATTAGAGAAATAAGATGCCGTACTGATACTTATATGTATTCCTTCTTTCCTCGCACTATTCGGGATTGGAATGGGCGGGTTTAGGATTGGTGCTTAGCACCCTCTGCCACCCACAATTTTTGTGATTTGCAGAGTATGAATGTAGATGTAGATGTAGATGTAAACGTGTTGTTCTCGAGTACTAGATGAAATGTGAGGTGATAGGATGATTTCTGAGATCTTGTCAAATTAAGTAGCTCATTTCGGCCTACGGATTGCGGTGAGCAGTTGTAAGTATAAAATATAGATTTCTAATGTCAAGGTAGTGACACTGATCAAACTCGACCGAACTATTTTCAGTGTTACGTTTTCCTGTTTGAATGAAAGCACAGAACTGTCGAGGTCATTAGGGGCGGGATGGGACTGGAGACTTTTAACTGGAGGGAATTCGGCCATGGCCTTTTGAAGGAAACATCCCGACATTCACCTGGAGTGATTTCGGGAAACCATGGAAAATCCAAATCTGGATGCTCGGCTTGAGATTCAAGCCCCCCGTCCTCCCGAATGCGAGGGCAGTACGTTAACCGTTCACCTATTACGCTTGGTGTAGTATGAAAAGTATGCATCATAGAATGCTCGATTACTCATACATATAGGGTCCCATATCTGATCTTCACTCTTCAACTAGCTGGCAGTCAGACACGTGAAAAATTCCCTCACTTTACACTGATTTCAAAATATCACAAACAGAAATTCACTGAAGATAGTACCCACTAAGTTATAGATCATGTTAGATCATTCATGAAATTTTTCGTCAGTGCCAGTATACGAGTCTGTTCCGAAGACTAAATGTATCTCGTGTACAACTTATAAATGTGTTGTTCCCGAATACTAGATGAAATGTGAAGTGATAGGATGATTTTTGAGATCTTGTCAAACTAAGTAGTTAATTTCGACTTACGGATTGCGGTGAGCAGTTTTAAGTGTAAGATGTATATTTCTAATGGCTAGGCAGGGGCAGTGTTCAAACTCGACTGCAATATTTTCTGTGTTACATCTCCTGATTGTTTGAAAGCACAGAACTGTCGAGGTCATTGTATCTAATATTCTCTCCACGAAAGAAGTCATCGATTGACATGGGGAAAAAATGGAAGAATGCATACTTTCTGCAGAAACAGCGGTTACAGATGCATAGCATATTGTCGTATCTAAAGTTGTCACGAACTACACCACTCAAGAACAAGCTAGGAAAGGTACCAATGCACAAACTTCGAAAGTATATACCCTTTAGGACTTACAGAATACTGACAACTTATACATGCACACACCAGTGTCAAGGGTCATGAAAATATGCTCGGCCCCACAAATATTAACAGATCTTTCAGAATTTCTTGAGTTAACAGCCAGATACTCATTCTGTTTCTATTTACCGCATATTTTGACAAGGCGGGTATTGGGCATTCGCCTGGAGTGATTTCAGGAAACTATCGAAAAAAAGTTAAATCTGGATGGTCGCTTCCCGAATGCGTTGCCAGAGTGTTATCGCTCTCCCACCAGTCATCGTCAATCCTATTACGCACCCCACCTCATAAAATCCCGAAATGTTATGAAAACCGCAAAAGATAGCGAACACAGGTAAAAAATCGCCAAAATTATGTAATATTCGTTCCACGAAAGAAGTCATCGATTGACATGGTTAGAAGGTGACTAAGGATGTATCAGTTTCATCAAGAATTCACCATTCCTCAGTTTAGATGCCGTAAATTACTTTATATGGACACAGTTAGCATGGCAGGTAGAGTCCCTTAATGTAAAGGTTGTCGGTGTTATGAAGGACGAGGCGAATTGCACCCTGATTGTGGAGTTTGCTGGGTAACGGGCAAAAATGTGTGTGCATTCTGGCTCGAGACCGACCGAACCTGTAACTTTTTTTTTTTTTATTTGTTGAATACCAGATAACCCGTGGAGATGCTATATTTTGTGCTTAGGAACATTTCTTGTGGTATAAACTGGTAACCTTTTTCCGGAGCAGAGCATTCGTGGGTGGATCCTCAAAAATTCAGGGCATACTTTAGGTATGTTTTCAACCGGTGTGAGAAACATCCACTTTACTCATAAATGGTTACAACAGCTAAACCCTAATCCGTATGCCCAGATCGGGATTCACACCGGTATCCTCCTGAATGAGAGGCCAACACTCTCGCTGAAATTAAAGGTGACAAAATTATAAGTTTTTTGATTTAAAAGTGACATGTTCACAGAATCAGCTAATCGTTTCCACAGTTTGAATAGCTGTATGGTGCAAATTGAAATCGACGTTTCACGAAATACGTCTTATACCCGTTGCGTTTGACAAAATAGTCTTCAATTATAATGAAAACCTATATACCTCTTGTTGCTAAGTTTCGCTTCACGCACGTTTAAACTAGCATCAGAGTCCAGATTGGTGAACAATGGGACCAGCGGTCTTCCACAAACAGGATTTCACAGGTTTACACCCACCACCACTCGCCCCACAGTATGTGTCGAGATGTACCACACATACAACAGGCTTACCACCACCATAATCACCTCCACCACAGCACGTGTCCTTCTTCCATGGACAGGACTGAACAGGTTTATCCCCACCACCACTAGACCCTATTTAACGCCCCAACCACCTGCCAGCGTCAGTGTTTAGAGATGCCCCGCCCGATAATATTGTTCTCGTCGGTGTATCTGCTCAACGCTGGTGATTCAAAGCGTTTAACGATAGGTATATCGTCCAAGCATGAATTTGAGCCAGTAGTGGTGCTCGAAAAAGTGGGGCATAATACCAAAGTTATATTAACGTATGAAGAATGGAGGAGTGCTGACTGAAGTATTGGATGTAGTGTCCGATTTGTTCAACACAGACAGCTCCCACACAGATGTTCCGATTGGTGATCACTCCGTCTCCTTCCGAATGGTGGCTGGGATAAAAACTGTATGTGTTTATCGCAATTCCTATCCTGCCAACTGTGTGTTCTTCAGAGAATCGACATGGCAAAACCTCCTAGACGTGCAGCCTGCAGTGACTGAAGCCTTGACAATCAAGAAGATATGGTGCCCCCAAGTTGCAAGATATTACAAGGAGTTTGTGAACATTTTAGCCAATAAAGTGCTGCGTTACTATCGGATGGCTAAGGTCCAAAAACTGATAAGTGTGCATATTAATAATGTTTATGTGACTCAAGTGACATATAGCCCCATTTCATCATTGGACTATACACTGCTTAGACATGAAATTATTGCATATAAAAATTTACTAGTTTTGGATGATGTTAATAATATAGTAAATAAGAATTATGATCCTGGATATGATGTTTGTGGTACTACATGCATGTGAAAAGTATAAATAAATAAATAAAAAACACATTGCACATGATTCACTTTGTTTTATTTTTACCCAACATCCATTAAAAAAATCCTTTATCAAGTTATTTTTCATGAGTCCTTTATCACTTACTAGTCTTAAGACCCCAATCGTAATAGACACCAACACTCGATAAGACATAAATTTTGCCGGATATAAGTACTAAGTATGTGCCACTTTCCACGAATTTTATTAAAAAGTGTGAAAATGGGCAAAATAGATAAAAAAAATAATGAAAACCGACCAGTCAGAGAAATAGAACAAAGTATCGAACATTACAGGGAGCAAGAGAGAAGCATAATTTCGTGAAAAATATACAGTTTCAGTAAGAAGCATGAAAATCTTATAAATTCCCTTAAATTTCATGAAAATCGGTAAAAAACGATTAAACTACGTAAAATATTGCCAAAATTACGTAATTTCCATCCAAAACAAGATGTTGTTGGTTGACATGACAATTACACCTGCGTGCACCACAGAGTGCAGTGCCCAACTATATGATGTGTTTTCATTACTACACCTGGCTACAGAAATGTGTCTATATGTACAAAAATGTATGTTTTGGCTGTAGCGACAGTTACCAGACAAACCTTCACGGCACCCTCCAACACACACATCATATTACCGTCAGGGAGTGCAAAGGATACAATGTGTTAGCTTAGGTTAACGTGCGAGCGCGTTATCCTAAGCTAACACGTAACATGCTGGCCCGCCTAACCTAAATTATCTACAATAACTACTATTACTGTAAGGGTTTCATGTTTTTAGCCAAAGACTGGGGTTAATCTCAATAACCTCAATTAGTGCAAGGGTGTCATGGTTTCTTAACCCAAAACTGTGGTTAACCTCTAGTGCATCGCACCCTCGTTACCGCTATTTCCCATCACACGCGCTCTCAATTTATGAAAAAAAATAAGGGTTAACCTGAGCTTGCACTAACTTATCCCACCTCATTCCTTCATAAGGCAGGCCCAGCATGTTATGTCTTAGCTTTCGTGTTAACCTCTAGCACATCCCACCCCATTATATATATAAAGTTATCGCTTCTCATGCACTCCCAATTTTACAAATAATAAGAATTAACCTGAACTTACGCTAACTTATTCCACCTTCATGATAGTGGTTTTACTATGGCTTGTGTGTGCGTTAATGTGTCTGATACGTTATGCCAGCACCTTTGATCGAATACATTGAGTTCTGTGATGGACACATATTTTGCTTTCATCCTTTGCTCACCCTATCATGATTGGAAGATTGTATGCGTTGTGAATACTCATCACATAGTTTTCCTAACCTTTGCCCCTTTGATCGATAGCTTCTGTAGTTTTTTATCCTTTGCCCTCCCTAACGGTAATATGATGTGTGTGTTGGAGGAGGCCGTGAAGGTTTGTCTGGGAACTGTCGCTACAGCCGAAACATACATTTTTGTACATATAGACACTTTTCTGTAGCCAGGTGTAGTAATGAAAACACATCATATAGTTGGGCACTGCACTCTGTGGTGCACGCAGGTGTAATTGTCATGTCAACCAACATCATCTTGTTTTGGAAGGAAATTACGTAATTTTAGCAATATTTTACGTATTTTAATTATTTTTTTACCGAATTTCATGAAATTTAAGGGAATTTATAGGATTTTCATGCTTCTTACTGAAACTGTATATTTTTCACGAAATTATGCTTCTCTCTTGCTCCCTGTAATGTTCGATACTTTGTTCTATTTCTCTGACTGGTCGGTTTTCATTATTTTTTTTATCTATTTTGCCCATTTTCACACTTTTTAATAAAATTCGTGGAAAGTGGCACATACTTAGTACTTAAATCCGGCAAAATTTATGTCTTATCGAGTGTTGGTGTCTATTACGATTGGGGTCTTAAGACTAGTAAGTGATAAAGGACTCATGAAAAATAACTTGTTAAAGGACTTTTTTTTAATGGATGGTGGGTAAAAATAAAACAAAGTGAATCATGTACAATGTGTTTTTTATTTATACTTTTCACATGCATGTAGTACCACAAACATCATATCCAGGATCATAATTCTTATTTACTATATTATTAACATCATCCAAAACTAGTAAATTTTTATATGCAATAATTTCATGTCTAAGCAGTGTATAGTCCAATGATGAAATGGGGCTATATGTCACTTGAGTCACATAAACATTATTAATATGCACACTTATCAGTTTTTGGACCTTAGCCATCCGATAGTAACGCAGCACTTTATTGGCTAAAATGTTCACAAACTCCTTGTAATATCTTGCAACTTGGGGGCACCATATCTTCTTGATTGTCAAGGCTTCAGTCACTGCAGGCTGCACGTCTAGGAGGTTTTGCCATGTCGATTCTCTGAAGAACACACAGTTGGCAGGATAGGAATTGCGATAAACACATACAGTTTTTATCCCAGCCACCATTCGGAAGGAGACGGAGTGATCACCAATCGGAACATCTGTGTGGGAGCTGTCTGTGTTGAACAAATCGGACACTACATCCAATACTTCAGTCAGCACCCTCCATTCTTCATACGTTAATATAACTTTGGTATTATGCCCCACTTTTTCGAGCACACTACTGGCTCAAATTCATGCTTGGACGATATACCTATCGTTAAACGCTTTGAAATCACCAGCGTTGAGCAGATACACCGACGAGAACAATATTATCGGGCGGGGCATCTCTAAACACTGACGCTGGCAGGTGGTTGGGGCGTTAAATAGGGTCTAGTGGTGGTGGGGATAAACCTGTTCAGTCCTGTCCATGGAAGAAGGACACGTGCTGTGGTGGAGGTGATTATGGTGTTGGTAAGCCTGTTGTATGTGTGGTACATCTCGACACATACTGTGGGGCGAGTGGTGGTGGGTGTAAACCTGTGAAATCCTGTTTGTGGAAGACCGCTGGTCCCATTGTTCACCAATCTGGACTCTGATGCTAGTTTAAACGTGCGTGAAGCGAAACTTAGCAACAAGAGGTATATAGGTTTCATTATAATTGAAGACTATTTTGTCAAACGCAACGGGTATAAGACGTATTTCGTGAAACGTCGATTTCAATTTGCACCATAGCAGCTATTCAAACTGTGGAAACGATTAGCTGATTCTGTGAACATGTCACTTTTAAATCAAAAAACTTATAATTTTGTCACCTTAATTTCAGCGAGAGTGTTGGCCTCTCATTCAGGAGGATACCGGTGTGAATCCCGATCTGGGCATACGGATTAGGGTTTTCTATGCATGTGGGTTGAATGGATAGCTGTTGTAACCATTTATGAGTAAAGTGGATGTTTCTCACACCGGTTGAAAACATACCTAAAGTATGCCCTGAATTTTTGAGGATCCACCCACGAATGCTCTGCTCCGGAAAAAGGTTACCAGTTTATACCACAAGAAATGTTCCTAAGCACAAAATATAGCATCTCCACGGGTTATCTGGTATTCAACAAATAAAAAAAAAAAATGTTACAGGTTCGGTCGGTCTCGAGCCAGAATGCACACACATTTTTGCCCGTTACCCAGCAAACTCCACAATCAGGGTGCAATTCGCCTCGTCCTTCATAACACCGACAACCTTTACATTAAGGGACTCTACCTGCCATGCTAACTGTGTCCATATAAAGTAATTTACGGCATCTAAACTGAGGAATGGTGAATTCTTGATGAAACTGATACATCCTTAGTCACCTTCTAACCATGTCAATCGATGACTTCTTTCGTGGAACGAATATTACATAATTTTGGCGATTTTTTACCTGTGTTCGCTATCTTTTGCGGTTTTCATAACATTTCGGGATTTTATGAGGTGGGTTGCGTAATAGGATTGACGATGACTGGTGGGAGAGCGATAACACTCTGGCAACGCATTCGGGAAGCGACCATCCAGATTTAACTTTTTTTTCGATAGTTTCCTGAAATCACTCCAGGCGAATGCCCAATACCCGCCTTGTCAAAATATGCGGTAAATAGAAACAGAATGAGTATCTGGCTGTTAACTCAAGAAATTCTGAAAGATCTGTTAATATTTGTGGGGTCGAGCATATTTTCATGACCCTTGACACTGGTGTGTGCATGTATAAGTTGTCAGTATTCTGTAAGTCCTAAAAGGATATACTTTCGAAGTTTGTGCATTGGTACCTTTCCTAGCTTGTTCTTGAGTGGTGTAGTTCGTGACAACTTTAGATACGACAATATGCTATGCATCTGTAACCGCTGTTACTGCAGAAAGTATGCATTCTTCCATTTTTTCCCCATGTCAATCGATGACTTCTTTCGTGGAGAGAATATTAGATAAAATGACCTCGACAGTTCTGTGCTTTCAAACAATCAGGAGATGTAACACAGAAAATATTGCAGTCGAGTTTGAACACTGCCCCTGCCTAGCCATTAGAAATATACATCTTACACTTAAAACTGCTCACCGCAATCCGTAAGTCGAAATTAACTACTTAGTTTGACAAGATCTCAAAAATCATCCTATCACTTCACATTTCATCTAGTATTCGGGAACAACACATTTATAAGTTGTACACGAGATACATTTAGTCTTCGGAACAGACTCGTATACAGGCACTGACGAAAAATTTCATGAATGATCTAACATGATCTATAACTTAGTGGGTACTATCTTCAGTGAATTTCTGTTTGTGATATTTTGAAATCAGTGTAAAGTGAGGGAATTTTTCACGTGTCTGACTGCCAGCTAGTTGAAGAGTGAAGATCAGATATGGGACCCTATATGTATGAGTAATCGAGCATTCTATGATGCATACTTTTCATACTACACCAAGCGTAATAGGTGAACGGTTAACGTACTGCCCTCGCATTCGGGAGGACGGGGGCTTGAATCTCAAGCCGAGCATCCAGATTTGGATTTTCCATGGTTTCCCGAAATCACTCCAGGTGAATGTCGGGATGTTTCCTTCAAAAGGCCATGGCCGAATTCCCTCCAGTTAAAAGTCTCCAGTCCCATCCCGCCCCTAATGACCTCGACAGTTCTGTGCTTTCATTCAAACAGGAAAACGTAACACTGAAAATAGTTCGGTCGAGTTTGATCAGTGTCACTACCTTGACATTAGAAATCTATATTTATACTTACAACTGCTCACCCGCAATCCGTAGGCCGAAATGAGCTACTTAATTTGACAAGATCTCAGAAATCATCCTATCACCTCACATTTCATCTAGTACTCGAGAACAACACGTTTACATCTACATCTACATCTACATTCATACTCTGCAAATCACAAAAATTGTGGGTGGCAGAGGGTGCTAAGCACCAATCCTAAACCTGCCCATTCCAATCCCGAATAGTGCGAGGAAAGAAGGAATACATATAAGTATCAGTACGGCATCTTATTTCTCTAATCTTATCCCTCCGGTCATTGCGACCTAAATAGGTTGGCGGAAGAAGTATTTCATTGCACTCGAAATTTAAATTTTTTCGCATATTCTCCAATAAATTCGAACGCAAGCTACGTCGTCTGCCTTCCAAACTATCCCAGCCCAATCCATGTATCAATTCTGTGACGCTTTCATAAGGGCTGTAAAAAACAAGTCACGAATCGAGTGGCTCTCCTCTGCACCCTCTCAATTGAGTCAATCAGAACCTTGCGATACGGGTCCCAAACCCCACAACAGTAATCCAGATGCGGACGCACTAGTGTTTTATACGCTATCTCCTTTGTTTGAGCATTACAATTCCTCAAAATACGACCTATGAATCGTAATTTAGAATTAGCCTTGCCTACGACGGAAGTTATGTGCATGTCCCATTTCATGTTGCTTTGTACTATCACCCCCAGATACTTCACGGAATCAACCGTGTCAACAGCTGAATTGTTTATTTTGTAATCGTGAACAAACTGATTCTTCTTGTTACTTATCCGCATTGCCTTGCACTTTTTGCAATTTAGTGTAAGCTGCCATTTACGGCACCAATCGAAAATAGCATCCAAATCACGCTGAATTTCTAAGCAATCGTCGGAGCACCTTATTTCCCTATAGATAACCGCATCGTCGGCAAACAATCGCAACCAGCATTTGACGTTGTCACCTAGATCGTTTATAAATATTAAGAAAAGAAGTGGACCTATTACACTTCCTTGAGGAACGCCCGAAGTAACATTTATCTTAGAAGAGGCTTCCCCGTCAACAACGACATACTGTGATCGACCTGTTAGAAAATCACGTATCCACTCGCAAATCTGAGCCGAAATACCGTAAGCTCGAATCTTCGCTAAAAGTCGGTTGTGTGGCACAGAATCAAAAGCTTTCTGAAAATCAAAAAAACTGCATCAACTTGCGAACCTGCATCTATAACTTTCATTATGTCGTGGGAAAATAGGGCCAATTGTGTTTCACACGATCTCTTCTTCCGAAATCCGTGTTGACATGGTGTAAGTAACTCGTTCTCATCTAGAAACTTCATTATGTTCGAGCATATGACATGTTCCAGAATTCTACTGCAGACCGATGTTAGAGATATGGGTCGATAATTCCGAGGATCACTCCGATCTCCTTTCTTAAAAACGGGAATTACCTGGGCTATCTTCCAGCTAGAAGGTACTTTTCTCTCTTCTAGTGATTTACGGAATATATCTGACAGAAATGGTTCAATATCCTCCGCGTATTCAGAAAATACTCTTACCGGTATACCATCGGGACCCGACGCTTTACCCCACGTCAGGAGTTTTAATTGCTTTACAATTCCTACGCTATCAATTTCTATCGGATCCATCTCTAATTGTACACGATGTGGTAAAGTGGGGATGTTTTCCATGTTTTCTCGCGTTAATGAATTTTTGAATTCGGTGTTAAATACGGTAGCCTTGTCGCGGATGTCTTCAACTTCCCGTCCGTCTTTTATTAGAACTGGATTATTGTTCCCACTACAACTAACTTTTTTTACATACGATCAAAATTTCTTAGGGTTTTCAGTGAGGCTCTTAGAGGGAGAATTTTCACGAAAGTTATTAAAGGCCTCACGCATCGCATTCTTAACACGTCCCCTTATCTCCAATAGCTTATCTAAAATCAGTCCGATGCATCGTCCTTTTTTGATCGCGCATGTATCTTCCTTTGCTTCTTGAGTAACCTTTTAACCTCCCGTGTGTACCATGGGGGATCGTTCTCTTCCCTGATTGTCCGTTTCGGTATATGCAAGTTCATACCTTCCCCGACTATATGTAGGAATCGATGCCACCTCTCTTCAACGGTGCCTCCTGCTACTAAGAAGGTGTGGTAATTATGCCTCAAATACGCTCTAAAACACTCTTTGGAAGCCTTTTCGAATCTGTACACGATCCTCTATTTTCTCTTTCTGCGCGTGGTTGTTAGTTTCACTGTAGCAATTACAGCTTTGTGATCACTTATTTCTGCGGTGGTAGAAATATTCGTGAATATTTCAGGCCTATTTGTAACAACTATATCTAAAATATTTTCGTTACCGTTGAGGCATCGCGTTGGTTCAGTTACGAGCTGTTCCAGATTGTGATTTGAGAAGAGGTCTAGAATGATTTCGCAAGCTGCTTTATCCCTGCCCCCAGTAACGTGAACGTAATTAGTCCAGTCGATATCTGGCAAGTTTAAAGTCACCTCCTAGCATTATTGTATGGTCCGGAAATTGCCGTGCTATATTATTTACATTATTTCTTAAGGCCTCGGCAATATTTACGCTTGCATCGGGTGGACGATAGAAGGAGCCTATCACAAGTTTTATCCTAGCTACGTTGAGCTTGATCCATATGATTTCGCAGACAGTGTGGACATCAATTTCGCTACATGGGAGGTACTTTCTAACAGCTATAAATACACCCACCTCCTTGAGAATGCAACCTATCCTTACGGAAAATGTTCAAGTTACTATTAAAAATTTCGGCTGAACTTATATCCGGTTTTAACCAACTTCTGTGCCTATTACGATATCAGCATCTGTACTACGAATAACGTTTTCGAGTTCAGGCTGTTTATTACAAACAGTTCTGCAGTTAACTACTAGAACATTTAATGTTTGGGATTCTTTTAAGCTGCCCCTATCACGCGGTGATGAATTTATCTTGGCTGTCCGCAACTGAATTTCCTCCTCAGGGTCATCCTCCCTCAGCCTAAAAAACCCCCCAATGCATTCCACACGGCCCCTGCCACCCGTGTAGCCGATTCACATGTGTAGTGCACCCCTGATCTATCCAAGGGATTCCTAAAAATAATAATTATTATTCACGTACCACGCTAAACTAAAACCTGATATGCGATAACTTTTTGGAAAGAACTGTGTAAGCCAGATGTATAAATATACAAATGAAACAAATTTAGCACTCACTTGCAACAAATAGCAACTCGTAGCTGTTCAAAGAAACGTAAAGTACGTATAATATCTTCGCTGTTATCAAATCCTAAGGACCGAACGTGGTGGGTGAACGGTTAACGTTCTGGCCGCGCATTCGGGGGACGCGGGTTCGAATCCCCGTCCGTGCATCCAGATTTGGGTTTTTCATGGTTTCCTGAAATCACTCCAGGTGAATGCCGTGATGCTCAAAAGGCAATGGCCGTATTCCTTCTCGTTCAATGTGTCCACGTATCGCGCAAAACTAAACTCACCGAATTCTAGTAAACTACCTTTGGAGGGGGACGTTAAACCTTCTGGTATCTTTCGGAAGATTAGGCCTGAATGGGCCGACACCAGGTTTCGCCATTTACATTCTTCAACATGCAGAATTCCTTCCCGCTTTATTAAACCAACGGGGGTTGTCAATGCGAGTCGCAGAGTTTTGCGAGATAATGATGGAAATTGTAGTGCACTGCATTTAAGTTTCTCCATGTACATCACTCATAAAATAATAAACGGCCTTTTATCCACATGCATAAATTAGTATGTGCCACGGGTAAAATACTTGAAAAGAACTGTGTAAGGCTTTACTGATGGTAAACACTTCAGTTGACCAGCTTGACATTTGAAAAAGGTTCTGTAAATATTGTAAATTAGTATCAAAGTTGTTTAATTTCATGAAAGAAAGCACTAAAATTGGAAAGGGCGTTTTTATAACACTCATAAGGGGTTTTGAACCGTTGACCACATTATACGAAAAAATATGCTAATTATTTCAATAGTTACGATGAATTTGTGAATAATTATTGTTTTAATACCGCTGTACAGAAAAATGGTCATGTAACTGGAGCTCCGGCAGGTAGAGGCGACCTCCAGTCCACAATCGAGATAATGACGGAAATTTTGGCTACAGGTACATAATTGCGGACATGATTTGTGGTGAGTAATAACAGGGACGGTGGACGGAAATCAGCCGCAGGAAGTGGGATGGGTAAATAACACGGCGCCATCGTGGCTGCGTTAAATGAAGTATCATTTTAAAGACCAAGGTGGCTTCTTTGGTCACACCATATTTTATAACAGGATTTTTTTTTTGGAATTCGACCCATAAAGGGAAAAAGTATCAATATTATTTATACAGCGTGCGAAAATTTCGCGAATAAAATGCGATGAATAGTGAGGTTGAATATAATGTCACAAAGTTCAGTCATTACTCTTCATACTCCTTCTTCATTTATCGATTTTGGTAAGAAATCCAGGGAGATAAATGGCTCGAAACACAAAAACGTATTTTAGAAATATTGACATTTTTTGCCCTTTATGGGTCGAATTACGAAAAATTCCTTTCTTACAATATAATGTTACCACGACGGAAACCTTAGTCTTTAATACGATATGTCATTTATCTATATCGATTAGATATCAAGGGAAATATAAGGCTCGTGACACAAAAATACGTTGTAGAACAATTTATACTTTTTCCTTTAATAGTTGAATTCCAAAAACATTCTTTCTTAAAACATGATTTCACAAAGCTGTGACATTACTCCTCATTATCCTACCTCATTTATCGATTTTGGTTAGATATCCAGGGAGATAAATGGCTCGAGATACAAAAAACGCATTTTAGAAAAAGTGACAATTTTGCCCTATAAGGGTCGAATTACGAAAATTTCCTTTCTTAAAATATAATGTTACCATGGCGGAGACCTTATTCTTTAATATGATAGCTCATTTATCTATATCGGTTAGAAATCAAGGGAGATAAATCGCTCGTGACACAAAAATCGGTAAAAGAAAAATTTATACTTTTTTCCTTTAACGGTTGAATTGCAAAAACATTCTTTCCTAAAATATGATTTCACAAAGCTGATACATTACTACTCATATTCCTACTGCATTTATCGATTTTGGTTAGATATCCAGGGAGATAAATGGCTCGAGATACAAAAAACGCATTTTAGAAAAATTGACATTTTAGCCTTTTAAGGGTCGAATTACGAAAAATTCCTTTGTTAAAATATAATGTTACCACGGCGGAGACCTTATTCTTTAATATGATACCTCATTTATCTATATTGGTTAGACATCAAGGGAGATAAATCGCCCGTGACACAAAAATCGGTAATAGAAAAATTTATACTTTTTTCCTTTAAGTGTTGAATTCCAAAAATATTCTTTCTTAAAATATGATGTCACAATGCTGAGACATTACTCCTCATAATCCTACCTCATTTATCGATTTTGGTTAGATATCCAGGGAAATAAATGGCTCGAGATACAAAAAACGCATTTTAGAAAAAGTGACATTTTTGCCCTATAAGGGTCGAATTACGAAAATTTCCTTTCTTAAAATATAATGTTACCATGGCGGAAACCTTATTCTTTAATATGATAGCTCATTTATCTATATCGGTTAGATATCAAGGGAGATAAATCGCTCGTGACACAAAAATCGGTAAAAGAAAAATTTATACTTTTTTCCTTTAACGGTTGAATTCCAAAAACATTCTTTCCTAAAATATGATTTCACAAAGCTGATACATTACTACTCATATTCCTACTGCATTTATCGATTTTGGTTAGATATCCAGGGAGATAAATGGCTCGAGATACAAAAAACGCATTTTAGAAAAATTGACATTTTAGCCTTTTAAGGGTCGAATTACGAAAAATTCCTTTGTTAAAATATAATTTTACCACGGCGGAGACCTTATTCTTTAATATGATACCTCATTTATCTATATCGGTTAGACATCAAGGGAGATAAATCGCCCGTGACACAAAAATCGGTAATAGAAAAATTTATACTTTTTTCCTTTAAGTGTTGAATTCCAAAAATATTCTTTCTTAAAATATGATGTCACAATGCTGAGACATTACTCCTCATATTCCTACCTCATTTATCGATTTTGGTTAGATATCCAGGGAAATAAATGGCTCGAGATACAAAAAAACGCATTTTAGAAAAAGTGACATTTTTGCCCTATAAGGGTCGAATTACGAAAATTTCCTTTCTTAAAATATAATGTTACCATGGCGGAGACCTTATTCTTTAATATGATAGCTCATTTATCTATATCGGTTAGATATTAAGGGAGATAAATCGCTCGTGACACAAAAACGCATGGCAAAAATATTGATACTTTTGCCCTTTAAGGGTCGAATTCCGAAAACTTTCTGGCTTAATATATGACGACACTAAAGCGGAGATCTTAATCTTTAAAACGATACTTCATAAAACGGTTTCAGATAGGTATCCACGGAGATAACTGACTCGTAACACAGAAAACAGCATTTTAGAAAAATTTACATTTTTGCCCTTTAAGGGTCGAATTCCGAACACTTTCTTGCTTAAAATACGATTTAACCAAAGTGGAGACCATAAGCTTTAAAATGACACCTCATTCATTGATTTCGGTTAAGTATGAAGGAACATACAGGCTTGTGACAAAAAAATACCTTATAGAAATAATATATATGATTACAAGCCTTTTAACTTCTTCGATATCTAGCCGAAATCGATAAATGACATATCGTTTTAAAAATGAAGTTCTCCAGCTAGATAAAATCATATATTAAGGAAGTATTTTTTAGGAATTTGGTGCTTAAAGTGGTAGCGCGTATGAGACTGTTCACATCCAAGTCCCTAGATTGCAGCAGCGGATTTCACAGACATGTCAGTAAACTTTTTTTCATTCAATAAGTAGCTTTTCGGATAATTTTTTTTCTGTTACGGAAACACTGTCGTTTTGCTATACAATTCCAATGTAAACATTTTATTCGCACAGCAACAAAAGTTTCAGAGATGTTGATATATTGTGTGCATTTTGTTCAGGTTGGTTTTATTCTGTTAAACTCAGTGACAGTTTTTTTTATATAAATACGGAGTGTTTTAAATTTTCCTTACTGTTTCGTAATATGTTGCGAGTATTTTGGTGCGTACCTATTACACTAAATAATAATAAAAAAATTATTTGCTACCAAGGTACGTTTCTACTTTTCATTATATTACAAGCATTCAACCTCACTATTCATTGCATTTTATTCGGAAATTTTCGCACAGATCGTCTATAGTGGCAGTTACGAAATTAGTCCTGTGAAGGTCACGGAGTATCCAAACAGTGTTGCAAATCAGCAAAAACATCAACTTTCAGTAATGAGTGCGAAAAAATGTCTAAAACATAATACTTAACATGCGGAACAAGGTGATGTGCTTTATAATTCCAAACATTTGTGTGACTGTTTTTAAAAAAATAGTAATTTGTTTCCACGAAAATTATAAATCAAAATACTTTTTCACTTCAACCGACAGAAAAAGCAATAAAAACAATTAGAAATAACTCAAAATTTTTTTTGCGCCTTCCTGAAAGTTAACAGACTCTTATCCGATAAGAGTCTGTTAAATTTTGAATAAAAAATAAATAAAATGTTACAAGAAGCGCTTAGTTGTTTCGGCTGTATAATGTAAAATGTTGTCGCTGACTAACTTCCGTTTTATTTGTTTACGTAAAAACTTCCAGCGAGAAAGTTTCTAAGAAAATACTGAAATTAATTCTGGTAGCAGGCAAAGCCTCTTCAGACAACCCCTTTTGGATTGTTTCACAGTTTATATTTGCGAGAATTATTGCGCGCAGCGCGTGCTCCAGTGCCGGCTGGGCGGTCGGTTCGTTTACGACTGAGAAACATATTTCCTGTCCTCCACAGAAAAGCTATTTTCAGCTTCTGTAAGAATTATTATTGTCATTGTACACAATGGACCATACATGACAAATTTCGCGAGAAATCTTCAAAAGCAAAGACAAAACGAAAATTAATTTATCAAATATGAGGGACCGATTATACATAGAAATGACTGCCACAAATACCTCCATGTCAGTGTTTGTAATTTATCGAAGTATTGTTTTTTTGCGTATTAGTTATTGTAATATTCCTTAAAAAATACTTTAATATATCTGCTACAATGATTTTAATTAGGTTTCCAATGCCCAGGCGGCCTGCAGGTTCGCGAATATTATTTCTGTCTGTTAATACACTAATTGCATGATTATGTTCCTGAACATCACCAATATTACTCGAATAGGCCTTAAACTAAGGAAATAAAGCGACCGCGTGTAAAGATACTCATGGACGACCAGCAAAAGCTAATGTGGCAATGTCGCCGGCCCAACCAAGGGACAGAGGGTTGGTGCGGGCAGGGGAGGCAATGGAGACTACGTGACCTTGGCAGGTCTAATTTGATGACGCCGACTATAGTAGGCCTACTACTGAAAAAAAGTAGAAATATATTTCGTAAAGTGTAAGTGTAAGTGGCTTAGTTTTTGATTTTTCATTAATTAAAACTGAATTCTATTGAACCACTAGAAAAAAAAACACTAACCACTAAAAGCAATATATCTCCACTAAAAGGGGGGTCGAAACCACCAGTTTTAGTGGAAAATCCCCTAAGTTGGCAACACTTATCGGGTCCCCCAACCTTTCCACACTTACAACTGCACGTGACCCGCGCTCCTAGTCATCCCCTCCACCTCATTGTTATTCTTTGTCGCGGGCTTATTTGTTTAATGTGTTGTGGTGTTTGTTCATTTCACTTATTCTATTCAGCAATGGAAAAGGAAATAGATAACCGAGAAAAAGAATGTATTGCCAACATGCTTGAGGTTCTCAAATCTTTCAAACATTTATGGGACCCAAGCAATGAACTGTATTTTAATAAAGATCTTAGTAGGCAGCATGGGCATGGCCGGTATTACACTGTAAAAGATCTTTTTCCAAGATCATTTATAAAACATTTTATCATATTTCTTTTATCAAAGATATTTTATGATATTTTTTTCAGTCTCATTACACTATATAAAATTTTTCGTCATAGTTCTGTGAAATGAATGAAGTAAACCTGAAAGCTTTTGCAGACGCAGTTAGTGCAACTGTCACAATATGCATTTTATTGAAAATAAAGAAGAGAAGTAAACATATTTAGGTTAGACCATGGATTACGAGACTTGATATGATAGGAGTTCATCAAAGTTTAGTGAAAGAGCTGCAATGTGAGCAGTGGCGTAGCTAGGTCAACAAGGGCCCCGGTGCAAAAAAATTATTTTGGGCCCTTTTTTTTGCTTTGTGTTGCTGGCAAGGGCCCTCTGAGCTGAGGATGGGCCCCTTGAGTTGTGCTTAGGGGCCCCCTGAGCAATGGTTGGGCCCCCCCTGAGCCATGAGAGGGCTCTTAGTGAGGGGTTTCCTGTGTCTCATGGGCCCCCTTAGACGACTGTAGAGCTAAAAAAAAAGGTCGCCAGTTTGTCAATGAAGGCTCGTGGGCCTCTGAACTGTGCTTTGGGGCCCCCAGAGGTATGCTTGGGGGCCCCCTGAGCATAGAGGCCCCGGTGCACTGCACCGCCTAGCCCCATAGTAGCTACGCCCCTGAATGTGAGGACATGGCAAATTATAAAAGTGATGGTCGATGCTGAAGAATAGGTCCAATAAATTCTTACCAAAACATTTCCATAAATTTCTACATCAGAATCATTTCTCCATGTATACTATTGGGTGTTTATTTTTACGGTGTATGTGCCATGGGTTTTACTCGATTGCTGGTGGCGGATCTACACCATTCTGCAGTATACCACACGCCCTGGTCTGCGCATTCCGTCTGTTATTACTATATTCCAGAAACCTGCCAAATACTAGTTTCTTAACACATTAATTTTATTTTTTACGTCTTTTACAGTACAGCCTTCTATCATAACACTAATTAACTTTGCGTAAGTATTCACCTTTTTATTCCTAATCGTATAGTCTACATGTTTCTGACTTTACATTTCCTTCTGTTCATACACAAGACAGCAGGAGGATGAGGAGGGTCATGGGAGTGTACAGGGCGTATACTGGCGATGAGGCATGGAAAGATATTGCAGTAGGTATGAAAAGTAGTTCACGGAAGGGAAAAGATGACCATGACCACAAGCTGGCACTCGATTTCAGGCACAAGGGTGTGGAAAGATTCTCTTTTTTAGGTAAGGGTGTCAGGGATTGGAATGAGTTACCAAGAGAAATGATGAATAATTTACCGAAAACTTTGAAAGAATTTAAAGATAAAATTTGTAGAGGGCAAATGTAGTTGGGTGCAGGATAGGGGGAAGATGGGTGTGTAGGGAAATTGCCACCGGAGCCTGTGCTCCATTGCAATTAAATTAAAATTTAAAAAAAAAATATAACTAAAGATTTTCGTGGATTTGGCAGTAATAACCAACTTTGGTAACGTCCCTTGCGCCATTTTCTTTTTTTTACGTTTGCAGGGTGCCGAAATCTTTTATAAAATGTAATGCCAACGTCTTACAATTTATAAAAGAAATCTTTTATAAAATATGCCCCATTACACTTTAAAATATTTTATAAAATATATTTTATCAAAGATCTTTTACAGTGTAATGCCGACCTATGAAGCTCTTCTATAAATGTACAGAAACATTAGGCCGTCTGCGACCTTAAAGGATCTTAAAAAAAGTTAGAAAACATGAGGAATTGAACATGAGAATCTGAAAATCTGGGCGTGACAATATGCACGCCAACAATCTGTGAGAGCTGACATAGACAGTTTCGGTAGAAAAAACGGACCGGGGACCTCGGACCGGATAACTGTTCCTGTAACGATCGACCAAGGGAAAATCTGGTAGAGTGGTGGGGGAACCCTTTATCGGGTGCCCGTTTTTTCAGATCCGGTCCAGTCGTCTAAACCCCGCTTAAACATTGCCGAACGCGTCTAAAGAAGTTTTCACTTCAAAAACTAAAAATCTAAATTAGCCCGAGGATTGGTCGAATATTCCCGAAGGAGATGTATCAAGCTATTGTGTCAGAAGCAGGAAGACCAATTCCTTTCCTCAGGAGAATATAATTTAACGTGAAATCAAAACCACGGAACGTCCCGGCGTAACTCATATAATCAAATACAACTCCTAAAAATTTATGCTCACCGCGGGATTTGTAACCGCGACCGAAGAGAGAAACTTTCGGAAGTAAGCGATTTAACCGCTGACCTATCAGACCGCCATGTTTTGAAGATTACGTGTGCTAAATACTGTCAAAATCGGAAAAACTGTGGGTTTGTAAAAAAAAATTGAGGGGTGCATAGGAAATGAGGCGGTGGTTTGTAATTTTTTTTTTATTTTTTTATTTTTTTTAGCCAGAAACGTTGCTAGCCACGCACACAATAACTCACCAAAGTTTGTATACATTAAATTCAAGTATAATCTATTATAATCTATACCTTCATTGCTGTCCATGCTCAATTCAATCATACTTATAGCTATTAAAAATACCGTGTCGGTAACGCTAACTCGTAAGTTTTTCCCTATCCAAAATCGCACAACGTACCTAACGTACCTAAAGAAGTTTTCACTTAAAAAATCAGATAATAAAATATATTATAAGCGATTTTTTTTCCAGTTTTGGAAAAATTCTCCACAAAAGTCTCTATAATCTGATTTTGGTAACTGATTTTAATGCTTGCAAAATCTTTTATTTAGTCAAGTAGACTAATCCTAACATGTTTTTTAATCTACAGGGACTCGTCGACAGGATTGAGGAAGGTCAAGTTGTGAAGGATGTACATCTGGAGCGTCTATTCCTATTCTCTATAATGTGGAGTGTAGGTGCGGTCTTGGAGCTTGACGACAGGGATAAATTGGAGGCATTTGTGCTGCAACATCCCAGTAAATACAAATGGCCAGTTCTAGCAGAGGGCGACTCGATCTTTGAATTCATGGTAAACGAGGAAGGAGACTGGCAGCACTGGGGAGAAAGAGTAGAGGAGTACATCTATCCAACGGATTCAGTGCCTGAGTATTCGAGTATACTAGTGCCCAATGTGGACAACGTGCGCACAGGCTACCTCATGGACACGATTGCAAGGCAAGGTAAAGCAGTATTACTCATTGGAGAGCAGGGTACTGCCAAAACTGTCATGGTGAAAGGTTATATGTCCAATTATGATCCCGAGTTCCATCTACAGAAAAGTCTCAACTTCTCCTCAGCTACTACTCCAAACATGGTGCAACGCATTATTGAAAGCTACGTCGACAAGCGAGTGGGCACAACCTACGGGCCACCAGCTGGTCGTAAAATGAGTATCTTTATCGACGACATCAACATGCCAATTATAAACGAGTGGGGTGATCAGGTTACGAATGAGATAGTTCGACAACTAATGGAAATGAAAGGATTTTATTCCTTAGACAAACCTGGAGACTTCTCAACTATTGTTGACATCCAGTTGTTAGCTGCTATGAACCATCCTGGTGGGGGCAGGAACGACATTCCTCCTCGGCTCAAGAGGCAATTCAACATTTTCAATTGTACTTTGCCCTCCAACAGATCTATGGATAAGATCTTCAGTGTCATATCATCAGGATACTTTTGTATCGAGCGCTTCAAACAAGAAATTGTAGATTTTGTACCGAAGCTCGTACCACTCACACGCCGTATGTGGCAACTGACTAAGATTAAAATGTTGCCTACTCCAGCCAAATTTCATTACGTGTTTAATCTTCGTGATCTTTCTCGGATTTGGGGAGGCATGCTGTACGTGCAGGATCCAGAACTTCCAGATGTGAATACTTTGTTCAAGTTATGGATTCACGAGTGCAAGCGTGTGATATCGGATCGCTTTACAAACGAAGACGACAGGAATTGGTTCCAACAAAATTTGATCAAATGTGTGAAAACTGAAATGGAGGAAAGCGATCAAAAGTACTTTGATCCTGAGGAGGAATATTTCGTGGATTTTCTCCGGGAACCTCCAGAGCCAACAGGTGAAGAAGGGGAGGACGTTTCACTTGAAGCACCAAAAATATATGAAAAGATACCAAGCTTCGAATTTGTCAGAGATAAGGTGCTTCAGTTCATGGCTGGCTATAACGAAACTGTACGTGGAGCGCTTATGGATTTAGTATTCTTCCGAGACGCTCTCATACACCTGATGATTATATCAAGAATCATACGGACACCTCGAGGCAGTGCTATGCTGGTTGGTGTTGGTGGCTCTGGAAAACAGTCTCTTACCCGACTAGCGACTTTTATTGCTGGATACAAGAGTTTCCAGATTACTCTTACGCGATCGTACAATGCTGGTAACCTGATGGATGACTTGAAATACCTGTACCGTGTGGCAGGTTTTGAAGGGTGTGGCATCAGCTTCATTTTCACAGACAACGAAATTAAGGATGAAGCCTTCCTTGAATATCTCAACAATGTACTGAGCGCTGGCGAGGTATGTGAGAACAATGATTTTGGATTTTTATAATTATGATTATTTTAAAATTTCTAAAATATAAAGCGATGACGCTATATAATAATATATAATTTTTCTGGATTCCATACACTTAATAAATTTTTTCCCATTCTGCTCAATGACTTACACCGTCATAAATTCTATCTGATTTTACTGTTTATAATGTGAAAAATCAATTTTTGAATTTAAACAATTTTTAATAGTAATTGTAAATATTTTGCTTGGAAACATTAAAAATTAAAACACTTTATTTGTCCGTAATTGCCTAAATTAAACAAAATTTTCAAAAATAGTATTTTTTACACAGGAATAAAGAATATTCGAAGGACCAAACTCCTCAGTTACTGGTTCATTAGACTTACTTCCATGATTAGTACCGTATAATATTTTCTATTTGATCTTTGACATCGATATGATTTCTAGTCTTACATCCATCTATTTATCCGTCACGGACTGTTAGACATAGTTAACTACATTTATTATGTACTTCAAATTTAAATCCTGTTACTCATTTTTCAATAAGCATTCTTATTTTAGCTTCCTGCTTTCATCATTTAATAAAAATAATATTTAATTAAATTGCAATGGAGCGCACGCACGGGTGGAAATTTCCATCTTCCCCTTTCATGCACCCTCCTACATTTGCATTCTGAAAATTTAAACTTTAAATTCTTTCAACGTTTTTGGAAAATTATTCATCATCTCTTGGCAAGTTATTGCAATCCCTAAAACCCTTAACCAAAAAAACAAAGAATCTTCCTACACCGTTGTGACTGAAATCGAGTGTCAGCTTGTGGTCATGTCATCTTATCCCTTCCATGCATTACTTTTAATTCTTGCACCAATATCTTTCCATGCCTCATCACCAATATACGACTTGTACACTCCCACGGCCCACTTCACCCTCTTCCTGTCTTCCAATGAATCCCATTCCAGCTCTTTTATCATATCTGTTCCTGACTGCGTTCTGCGATAATTTCCAAAAACAAATCTAGCAGCCCTTTTTTGCACCCTCTCTAATTCCTGTATTTGATATGCAAAATGTGGGTTCCATACTACACTACCATATTCGAGCAGTGGTCTGACCAAAGTCTTGTAACTCAATTCCTTTACTTCTAACGTACAGCCCCTCATCATTCTCTCCAACGAGTGCAGAATTTTGAAACCTTTTCCTACTACCTGACCAATGTGACCTGCCCAGTTAAGCTTGTTTTCAAATGTAATGCCAAGATATTTACATTTCTAGTCTTCAACAAACAATTCTTTCCCATCTTACAACCTTTATTTGTGTATCTAATTAGCTGACTCTTTTTTGCGTTTATCTTCATCTCATGTTTGCCTACCCAACAAGCTATCCTGTCCAGATCACCCTGCAGTTGTTTACAGTCCTCTACCATGTTGATCCTTTTATATAGCAATATGTCATCTGCAAATAAATGTGCAAGCCTTCTTCGAAGAACGATGGGTATCTCTGCTTCCGTGCCCTGCATGTTCTGCTGACATGTCGCCCATCGAAGATGCCTGGGATATAGTCAACGGCAAGTTATTCTTTCTGGTCCTCAACAAACACTGTCGATGCTCTGTGGACGCGACGAAAAACCATGTTGCAGTGTGGTGTTCCCCAGCAATACATCGATGTTCTCATTGATTCCATGCCACGATGTCCAGGGGCTCTGATTGATGCACATGGATGTTTCACTCTGAGGTTTCGTACTCAATTAGTACGGTCAAAGTACTGTAGTTCTAATCATTTGTGTATTGTCATGTTCCTAATATGAGAAATATACTTCACTATACTCACATTTCTCCTTCTTACCGTTGTAATTTTCAAAAACAGTTGTATGTGTGATAGCAACAGCCCGAAAGAACAGTGATACTAATTTACTTTTTAAAGTTTTCTGTGATATTTTTCCAACTAATGAACTAAGTTTTAATTTTATCTCTTTTTTTCCTGACACTCTACACCATATCTACTGCCAGTGTTGCCTTTATCTTTAAGGAAGATCGAACCAAATGATAATTATTAAGTTAATGTAAGTAATAGAATATATATAATCTAATAGGATGAACCAAGGAATTAATTTACTATTGAAATATTGGTTGTAAAAATTGGTTGATCGAAAAATGTGAGCCCTCTTTATGGTGAGTACTGTTGTGGGTCAGAAGATGGGGGCTGTCGTCTTTATGGTTCTGCCACGACTAAATTTATAGTGCCATATAGTAACTGCCTTTATATCCCGTAAACACAGTTATTGGCCATAGATTTTTTCACTAATTCATAAAAGTCATTTGATCAGGAAACATCTTGTATGTTCAGGTGGCGAACCTGTTCGCCAAGGACGAGGTAGACGAGATCACTAGCGAATTAATCCCTGCTATGAGGATTGCTCAGCCAAAGAAGCCACCGACGAATGACAACTTATACGACTTCTTCATCTCTCGGTCACGAGCCAACTTGCACCTGGTACTGTGCTTCTCTCCAGTGGGTGGCAAGTTTCGGACGCGTGCATTAAAATTTCCCGGCCTAATCTCGGGTTGCACCATGGATTGGTTCTCCAGGTGGCCAAAGGATGCGCTCATCGCTGTCTCAGAGCACTTTCTGAAAGATTTTCACATAGTTTGTTCTCCCGCTATAAAACAGCAGGTAAGAATTATTTCTATACATCATGTACGTTTAAGTATATTTAGAAACAGCAGTAAACGATTGGGACCCAATAAATCAATTACCTTATTGTGAAGAAAAGTAAAAGTACACATTATTTGAGCACTCATTTCAGCTCATAATAAGAAGCCTCATTCCACAGTTTTACCAATTTTGCGGTTCTTTCTATTAAACCCAATCCTCTTCCCGAACACCATTATTACCACACGACATGCTATCTGAATTAGTGAAAGAAATGGAAATCACCTGACGCAAAATCTATGAAATATAATTTTTAAATATCCTGAGAAAATTATGGATCATTTACTAGAAACATGTGTGACATATATTAAACGAGAAACGCTGAAGTATGTGGAACACTTTTATGGTGTTATTTCCATACTGTGCTTCAATTTTTTTTATTATTATTATTTTATTATTATTATTATTATTATTTTTGTCTTGCATCTAAGTTTAATACATGGCAAAAATACTTCTCATTAGAATATACGTACTAGCACTTGCCCACGACTTCGACCGTGTGTTATAATATTTTTATTTAATAACTAGCCCCAAACTCCGTCAAAAATCATGGTATGAATGGAGTGTTCTAGAAAAATCATTTTTTTAGTTGCATAACTAAATAGAATTGTTATAAAATAAAGCTGTGCTATGGCAAAACATTTGTCAGCTTGGTCCAGGTCACATTTCAGCCTAACCACAAACTCCGCTAATATTGCTTCTAGAAGATCAAAGCTGCAATCACACGTGAATTAATACATTCCATGTTAATGTTATCATGCATCGCAATATAAACTTGATTCAAAATCTTCACAGGTTCTTATATCTTTATTTTTTTGTTATCCGTGATGCAAATCAATGTTTTAATGCCTGACACAGTTTACGTGTGAATTTAAATAATGAACTCTGTAAAATGAAGTTTAGTGAAAACGAAAGATATTAAAAATAAATTTTAACTACTTACGTTAAGCCTTGTAATATTAGGTTCAATTGTGATGTAGGGGGCATAGATAGCGTTCAATTTGGAACTAATTTCATCCTAATCAAGTAATGATTTCAGTAAAAAGTAGCAAATAATAATTAATATGCCGATTTAAACGAAATACGTACTTTTCTTTCAGTGTTCTGGCAATTCATTTATTTGCAGTTGCTTAACTAAATAGGAGTGTTACATAGTAAAGTTCAATTTATTTCCTCGTGCTTTGCGATATACCAATAACTTTCAGTTGTCATCCTGGTCCAGGTAGCATTTCAACCTAACCACGAACTACGATAAAATTGCAGACAGAAAAACAATACTTCAATCACACGCATATTAATACATGGTCATATAAACTTGATCAAAAATATTCACAGGTTCTTACACCTTCCTTTTTTGAAATTCGTGATTGATATCGATACTACAACATTTCAATGGCTGACATAGTTACATGCGGCTGAAATATGGCATCAGTAAAAGCAACGGAAATTAAAAATAAATCTTAATAACTTATGTCATTCCACATAATATTAGTTTTAATTGCAGTCTATGCTGTATAGATCACGATCAGTGTGGAACTACTTTAATTAAAACGATGTAATGATTTAAATAACAGAACACTCATGAAAACAATTTAATTTTCTTTTTTTTTAAAAATTCTTATGTCCTTTGCTGTAAAGTCAAGTACCAGTTCTAACAATAATCTATCAAAACTGCCGCTAACATTACTAATCGAAACTTTAAGCTTTTATGCTGCATATCTATGGACAAAGATTTTAACGAATACTTTTACATCGAACGAATATTAATCAAAGTCCGTCAAAAATGACGGGTTTAACTGAGTGTCCTGACTATTCATTTCTAAGCGGTTGCCTAAATGAATATAATTGTTGTTATGTAATGCTCATAACCTTATTTTGTAATTTGTACATATTTCGGCCGTATTTTACACAGCGGCTGAGATGGAAGTCCTTTTACATGAATGATGTCAGAATTAGGGAACATACTGAATTAAAAATAAATTAGGTAATGCTAAAACCTTATGCTATAGCGAGTGATATTGGTTTTAAGCCTGGTCACGGTCTCATCCTGAATGATAAATACGAAACTACTTCCATTCGTATAAAAATAGATTAATTTCAGTATCTTGAAGCTTATGAAAGCAGCTTAAATTATTTATATAAAAAAATTCATCGTTACTTAGGTCAGTAAAAAAATGTGTCAGTTGTCGGGTTCTATCTGCATATCAACATAACGTCATAACCACAACTTCTAATAATATTGCTGTTCAAAATTCATAGAAGCAATTTACCGCGTATGAATACATTCATTGCATTGCGATCTAAATTTTACCTACTGGAAATATTTACATGTATCTGGTATAGTTATGTCAGTAATAAAAGCAACTAATAATTAATATATTAATTTCAGAGCAGTGCATACCTTTATTTCAGTGTTTCAGCAAGTCATTCATACCAGTATAACAGTGACTTAAAACATCAACATTGGATATAGATATGTTATTGGCCTGTCAAAAATGACGTGTTGAATGCAATATTTTAGCATTTCGTTTCTTCGGTGACTTAAGTACAATTTTCATTAAATAACGTTCATTATTTTGAAAAAATGATGTAGATATTTGTTAGCTTACTGTAACAACGGTATCGCTGTCCAGAGTAAGAAAAATCTACATCGAACGCATTTTAACTAAGAAAAAAGCAACTAATAATTAATATGTAAATTTCAACAGAATACGTACTTTCCTTTCAGTGTTCTGATAGCTAATTTATTCGCAGATGCTTAGCTAAATAACGCGCCTAATCTCTAACTTCTCCATTCGTTGTTTGTTGTGCAGCGGAGGCGGAAAGTGTGACGTCATAGTCCGTCACCATAACGTGACGTCATGGCGTGACAGATGACCAAAACATGCGTTTTATAAGTAGAGATAAAAATAGCAATACTTTTAGTAACAGTACATTCGTAAAAATGTACAGTAGAACTCCAATTTTCCGTATCAATTGGAACCGGACCCCATTCGGATAATCAAAAATTTGGATAAGTGGATTTTTTCCGAAAATGGTCTATTTTAATTAATCATTGTATGTATGTTGAAAATGGTAGAAAAACTATGTTTAAAGAAAATTGAATTTAATTAATTAAATTAAAATGCAACACTTTACATGTTAAGCGTACTTACAAGTATTGTGCATTAGTATAGTCCGTACGTACCAAACTGTAAGTCATTGCATGCTGAACATCTCGGTTCAAGTAAGCTGTCTGAAGTATTCATCTGTTTTCGGTCAGCCAAGTCGCGCATCCGTTTGACAGTGAGAAGTTGCGTATGGTCAAACTCGGGCTGGCGCTCCAGTTTCAAGGTCAGCAAATGCTTGACTAGCTGACGGACCCGTGTCTGTTTCAACTTCGACATTAAGGTCATCTTCTTCCTCGATATTTTCTTCTCTCACACTTTCAATAAGTTCATCATCATTTAGAATTCCATTGATTTTTATTTGATTCCGTTCTTCTATATTTCGTCGCGTGGCTGAAATTGCTATTAAAATCATTCAGACGAAATAAAAACAAGATTTCGTCAATAACAGTTTCGTTTAGGTTGAAACGCAGCCTGGACCATATTAACAGTGATAGATACGATTTGGAATTTGGGTTTCGGCAATATCGTGTGGTTCAGTTACGTTTGCGTTTCACTATGGTCCAGGCTGCATTAAGACGTCTACCAGAGATAATATATGTCTACGATATTAGTAGTCTAGCGCATTTTGCATGGTAACTTACCTGTTGCTATGGAGGTCAATTACGTTTATTTCGCGTATTCCGTTTATTTTAAGCACTGCGGTCCAGAAAACTGAATAATAATAATAATAAAAAAAACTGAATCATAAGTTTTGCCAGATTTTTGCGAAAGGATTGCGCGTCTGAAGTATATAATGATCGGCAGCCCACAAGTTTCCAAATATAAAGGTTATTAATTGCTAGCTCCTTCCCATGGTACATATAAGTCATTACCTATTTTCCCAGATTTTGACTCGCACCATTAGCTCTAAAAACTTGAAAACCACATCCAAATTACCGCGGTATTTATTGCGCGATATCCGTTCCAGTAAAGAGACGTACTTAGCTTGCTTATAGACTTATAATAGTGTAGAAACAGGATATAAACGGGGAAAAATGAAATGAGCACTGTAGATAAGGCAAATCATTTGGCGCACTCAGCTGAAATACAAGGATAAATCTCCGAATACTACGATATGCAGGTATTCTGTTTTCAGTTCCTATAAGTCACTGTATTATTAAGATATCTTCTAATGATTTCCATACGAATTTTGGTAGAGCTTTGAGATTTTCTTTTACAGCCCAATAAGCAATTCTAACCCAGTAATTGAACCGTACAGGCCGGTCTAGTAACAGTTTTTAAACGAGTCTTAGGCAAAAACTATAAGAAAACCTGCAGAGTTCGTTTCAAAAAGATTAAAATTAATTATAAAAGAACAAACAGAATAAATAACTTCCGCACACAAATTCTAATACATTATAAAGATGAAATTTTGGATGGATTTTTTGATTATGTGGCTCAATCGCACCTTAAATGCTAAACAGATTTAAATCAAAAATAGTAAATAGTGTAGTACAGTACAGTATAAATGTAGTATATAGTCTACATTATGATATAGGATAGTTTTCATCCAGCAGTAGTATCTTTGGAAATTATCAGTTCGTACACTATCAACACAAAAGAGTCGCCTACTTCGTAGCAGGTACTGCCCATGAAGCATTTCTCCACAGTTCTGCCACATTTTCTCTTCGTTTCTTACGAATATTGTAATCGCTGATTCTCAGAAACCAAAGGAAGAAAGTTATAACATATTCAGTGATGTGCGGAAAGAGTAGCACTTGATAAAATAACAGTTTAGGAGTAGGAAATATAGGTAGAATTTCACATCACGACACATGACGTCATTTAGATGGCACTCATGAGAGCAGCTAAAATTATTGTTAATAAAATTAAAGTCGTCATACGTTATTCTACGGTAAGGAGTCTGAAGGCTGCATTTCAAACCTAACCAAAATCGTCGCCAAGATAGCCGCTACAGATTAATAGCTTCAATCACACTTGCATTAATACATGTAATACTGCATATTGCATGTGGGGCTGAACGGCTGGCTCTGGCGCTGGCGGGCGTACTGATGCCTATAGGTATGGCCCACTAAATGCTAGGAAAAGACCTCCCGTAATGGGTTCAAGCCGGCAAGTCCCATCTCAAACCTTGTCGAGGTGCAGGGCTTATAACGCGGTGCAGGGCTTGTAACGCGGCCAGAGGATTGAAATATTTCTGGATCTCTTCACTATGTTCAACTAGGCAGATCACGGAAATGACTGAAGCATGTCAAGGACAAGCCATTTGGCATTTTGGATCGATTAGAATTAACTATTTGGAATATTAAGGTACTACATAACAAAGAAGTGGAATTGAAAAACAAACTAAATAAGAAAATAATCGATATAGCTGTTATAGCTAAACTAAGAAACAATTAAAAGGAACAAAGGATCTCAGCCACTACACAACGAAATAGACGCGATACAGAATAGACGTGCAAGTGGGGTGACAATACTGATCAAAAAAGAAAGACAAGATAATAGAATATTCGATCATTAACGAATGAATAATGAGCGGCAATTTTAAAGTAGATAGAGGAAACTTAATATTATTAATTTATATAGCCCCGAAGGAATAGAAATAAGAAGAGAAAAGATATTTTATGATGAGCCCGTCTGGGCAGGTTGACCCCCAAAATTTCTCTTTAATGAGGTGCTATTAACAAATGACTTTTGACCAAACATTGCCAAGTGTTTAGTTCCAGCCGCCAGCTATACTGATGGCACATTAAAATTCAGGTAAGTGTTGTGAGCACTGAGATGTATTGTAAAGACATGCTATCGTCTGCCTGTCATGTAACACCTCAGTGTGGACGTCGTTTGTCGGGTCCCTTTCATGCAGTTACTTGTATGTACGTGGTAACTTCTGAAATTGTGGTATATGCATGGACATATGTGTGAATACGTGTTCCTGTGTGATTATATGTGTAATTATGATGGTAGGAGTCTACTTGAGATTTCTCCTTCAGTGGCCACCTATGTAGATGTAATCGTTTGGGTGTGATGAACACCGCGGTTCGTGGCAAAGAAATGTAACATTTCACACATCCAGTAGCTATTCAGTCTGGATCTGGGGTGTTCAGTCCTTTTCCTCCAGTTACATGTATGTGTGTGGTGATGTATGGTAACTGTGTGTATGCATGGACATGTGAGTGTGTGTATGTGTGTTTTTCTATGTGGTTGTGTGTCTATCACGATAGGATTCTACTCGACTTTGAGATTTCACAATGACTGGCTACCTAGGGTGTGTTGATGAAAATTAATTGATAATGTGATAAGTACTGAGGTGTATGGCAAAAACATGTCATCCATTGCACACACTCTAACGTCTATCTGATGGTTGTTTGTGAGTGCTTGTGTGTGGTGATGTATGGATTAGTGTGTGAGACCTAGTATGAGTATGGGAGTTATGACATTTGTCTGATGACCATGTGCCTACTGATACTCGTGGTACGTCGGACAAATATTACTGAACAGCAGAAATGGCTTGTGGCGTGGGATAGAGGTGGTGCTGATCATGTGAACAGCTTTGTACATATTACCAACGATACTGAATGGCAGAGAGGTCTGTAGTGTGAGTTAAATGATATGATTTTGATGTGAGGAGTTTGTTACTTGGAACACATGTTAATGATGATTTTTTTTTTTTTTTTGTCAGTCTTGAGCCATGGGAGTTCTGTCCCACTTTTTCTTTGCCATGATTGGGTTGGTTGTTGTGTTGAGCTCGCTGTAGGCATGGAAATATGTGTCTGTGTGCGTCTTTCTCTGTGTCTGTATGCGTAAGTATGGTGATACCTTCCTTAAACTCATTTATCTGGATGTATGAATTGCTGTTCCTCCCATATGTTTGTGCTTGTGTGGAGACGTATGGATTTGTGGGCGAGACCTAGTATGAATATGGAGCTTATGATATCCGTCTGATAGACAAGTGTCTATTGTAACTCATGGTACTTGGGTCACATGTTACTAAATGACAGAAAGGGTTGCGGTGTGGGAGAGATGTGGCTGTGATTTCAAACTTCACACATCCTATAACTCTTCAGTTTGGATATAGCATGACCAGTCTCTTTCCTCCAGTTATGTGTGGTGATGAATGGAACTGTGTGAATGCATTGACATGTGAGTGTGTGTGTGTGTATGTGTGTCTTTCTATGATTTTTGGCCAGTCATGGGTGTTCTGTTCCACTTTTTCGTTG